>CAUYTI010072978.1:0-25054 GCA_963575145.1 Galago senegalensis
CGAGTACACTTTTTATTGGCGGTTGGTGATTTCATTAGTAAAGGAGGAAGTAAAGGAGGATTTGCATTGGTGGCTGATGATTTCACTAGTAAAGGTGAATTTGGATTGGTACAGGTGAGGGGTGGGGGGGTCCCTTAACCAGGGGCTAGAGTTGGTGTAACCTGGTTACCTGTCAGGGTAATAAAAACTTATTGCTTTATTGCAGTAGGGTGACTCAGTTAATAAGGAATTGGGGGCTTATTGCTCTGTTGCCCAAAGTGGTACTATATGGTTGAGTAACTATGAAAGGAATGAGAAAGGTTGCAGGGTGGGCCCTGCGGGTATGGTTTAAGCAACTAGGAATGGAATGGGGAGGGTTGCAGGGTGGGCCCTACTAGGAATGGGGAAGGTTACAAGGTGGGCCCTACTAGGAATGGGGAAGGTTACAAGGTGGGCCCTGCAGGCCAGGGCCCAGGAACAGAACTTATGTGGAAACAACAAAATGGAGCTGATCTGGTCCTCACACCCTATTCTGCAGACAAAAAATCTAAGCCATGCTTAGTTTGGAGTCACAGGTGCTAAGCAATCTATTTCGTCTTGTAATTTTATTAGGCTTTGGGATATTTCGTCTAGGGCAGTGGTTCTCAGCCTTCCAATGCCATGGCCCTTTAATACAATTCCTGTGGGTTGCAACCCACAGGTTGAGAACTGCTGCTCTACAGTTTCTTGTAAATCTTAGGACATGTGGGTAAAATGCAGAGAGAACCCCACACCTCAGAGTCCTGTCCCAATCCCTGTAGCTATCCCCAGAGCAGTAAGGAGTAGGATTAAGATGGCAGCTCTTTGGGCCTGACATGTGTTGGTTTTTTTTGTTTTTTTTTTTTTTTGGTAGAGACAGAGTCTCACATTTATTGCCCTCGGTAGAGTGCCATGGCATCACACAGCTCATAGCAACCTCCAACTCCCAGGCCCAGGCAATTCTCCTGCCTCAGCTTCCAGAGCAACTGGGACCACAGGTGCCCACCACAATGCCCAGCTATTTTCTGTTGTTGCAGTTTGGCCAGGGCTGGGTTTGAACTCACCACCCTTGGTATATTGGGCCAGCACCCTACCCACTGAGCCACAGATGCTGCCCCTGACATGTGTTTTTATTGGAAAGGGAAGGGTTGATCAGGAGGTGAGAGAGGATACCCAAAAAAGGTGAGGTCTAGAACAGGTGTTCTCAAGGAGACCACAAGGATACACATGCAGAGTCCTCTCCAAGTGACTCAGTTCTTGGGAATTTGTAAACTTAACTTCCTGGAACTTGGAAATTTCCCAGTTCTGTGAAATCCTGTAGTTCTGTAGGGACTGGAATAGCATCTTCCACTTGATTCAAACTGGCCAATGGGAAGGGTACCTGTGGGGTTTCTGACTATCAATTCAAAGGGAAAGACCAAGCCAGTTGGGGAGCACGGCCATTTGGAATTTTTCTATGCTGTACGCTCCTGGCCAGTAAATAAAGCCCTTCCTCTTATAAATGGGGTTTGGGTGCTCTTTCTCTCCATTGGGCCTCCTCTTCCTGCAACAGAAGGGCAGTGTTAGTATTAGGAGACCAGCAAGAGTACAGGTGCTTGTCCATTTGTGGGTAGGCAAGAATATTTTTCATTTCCTGTACAATTTTAACATTTCAAATAAGCCTGTATGTCTCTTTTTTTTCTTTTTTTTGAGACAGAGCCTCAAGCTGTCCCCCTAAGTAGAGTGCTGTTGCATCACAGCTCACAGCAACCTCCAACTCCTGGGCTCAAGTGAGTCTCCTGCCTCAGCCTCCCAAGTAGCTGGGACCACAGGCGCCCGCCACAATGCCTGGCTATTTTTTGGTTGCAGCTGTCATTGTTGCTTTGGCAGGCCCAGGCTGGATTTGAACCCGCCACCTTAGGTGTATGTGGCTGGCGCCTTAGCCAGTTGAGCCACAGGCGCCGAGCTGTATATCTCTTTTGGTGGTCTTAATATTTATAAAGCTACTTTGAGGTCAGAAAGACTGAATTTAGAATTGTGATTTTGGAAGATTTGTAACAACATAAGTTTATTGTTAAATTCAGAAAATTAGACATATATAGAAATGGCAGTTCTATAATTTAAAAAATCTGAATTTAAATAATTTTTTAAAAAACTACCAGCTGTAGAGGAGTATCTAAGGGCCTTTTACTAAGCAAACAAGGAGTAGGAGACAGAGAGGGACAGAAATTTTCAAAATTGAAGAAGACTTGAAGGTAGGGAGCCTCTGGCCATTTTATCCTGGTGGTAAAAGTTGTTAAGGTCCTGAAGGACACTTAAGTTAAAGGTGTCATTTTTAGGCTATTGAGGGTCATTATAAAGTTGGTATTGAGGTCCAGCCATGTTACAGAAGAAAATGAGGGGCTTAGGCTAGATATTGGCATGAGGTAAAGTGTGTTTAGGTTGTGGAGAAGGTAGAGTGAGAACAAGGACTTTCAAGGGAGGTTGGAGGAGAGAGGACATCTTAAATTTTACAGAAAGTCAGGGAGTGGGGCCCAAGACCCAGTATAGAGAGATTTCTGGCTTAGAAATGGGAGTTGATGTATAAGCGGATGTTTTCTGAAAAGGTTTAGAATGTTATGTTGGCTATGAGGGGGGTGGGATAATTTTTAAATAGAGTTATCTGTTCAGTCAGAAAATGAGCCCCCCCCCTTCTTGTGGTAGGTTAAGGAGGTGTTTTAAACGTGACCAGGAGCTGTAATGGCAGTGTATGTGGGGAAAAGAGACAGGCAAACCCGGGATTGGAGAGATAAGGGTAATAAGGATTGCTTTAGTAAAAGGGGTAAAAAAGAAGGCAGTTTTAACTAAAAAGTCTTTTTTTTTTTTTTTGAGACAGTCTTACTTTGTCATCCTCAGTCAAGTGCTCTGGCATCACAGCTCACAGAAACCTCCAACTCTTGGGCTTACGTGAGTCTTTTGCCTCAGCCTCCTCAGTAACTCGGACTATAGGCGCCCGCAACAACGCCCAGCTATTTTTCGTTGTTGTTATTTGAGTTGTCATTGCTGTTTAGCAGGCCCCAGCCAAGTTCAAACTCACCTACCTTGGTGTACGTGGCCAGCGTCCTACCTACTGAGCTACGGGCATTGCCTTAACTAAAAAGTCTTAAAGGGAATAGGAGATACAAACGTGGCATCGCAAACTGAACTTACAACTAAAAGGGAAGCTGCTACTAAGGTATAGAGGCAATAAGGCCATCCTTTGTTTTGTCTAGTTCTTTGGAAAAGTATGCTATAGGAAGATGATTAGGTCCTTTGGTTTCAGTGAGTATGCCAAGGGCAAATCCTAACAGCTATCAACACAGAGGAAAAAGTGTTTGGAGGGATTGGTAAGGAAAATGGATAAAGCTAGAAGGCTTGAGAGAGGGAGAGTTTGCAAAGTAAAGTTTCTTTACTGTCCACAGTGACTACCTGATACAGTAGCTTAGCTGAAATGCCAAAGCTGGGGAATCCACAAATGAAAAAATTAGCCAAGCCAATGAAGGATAGGAGAGAAAACATCTCAGATCGGTCTTCCTGCAAAGATGAGGTGGGAAGGTTTTATGCGGTGGGCAAAGGAGGAGGGAAGTCTCAGGGAACTGAGGGTGAAGTTTGTGTTCTTCAGTCTCCACATCTTCAGCAAGCAAACTTAGGAGTATAATCAGCTAATTTCATCAAAGACATCTATTCCCTCTGCAAAACAAACACAAAAATTTTCTTGTGATCCCGGACTTGACTCCTACTGTTTGACAAAAAGACAATACCCCAGCAATTAATTAATGCAAAAATGAAGGATATTGGAGGACTGGTGCCACGGCTCATGCCTCATAATCCCAGCACTTGGGTGGCCAAGGCTGGTGGACTATCTGAGCTCGCAGGTTCAACACCAGCCTGAGCCAGAGCAAGACCTCGTCTCTAAAAATAGCTGATCACTATGGCAGGCACCTATGGTCCCAGCTACTTGGGAAGCTGAGGCGAGAGAATCACTTGAGCCCAAGAGTTTGAGGTTGATATGAGCTATGACGCCACAGCACTCTACCGAGGGTGACAAAGTGAGACTCTGTCTTAAAAAAAAAAAAGAATATTGGGCGGGAGGCAAGAGGTTAACATGGGTAAACAACCAATGGCCTAGCCCAACTTGATTATCATTTCAGTATTTAAAAAGCCAGGGTATTAAAATCTCAAGGGGCCTAGCTACACTTTCTGATTGATATACTTGCATTAGGAGCTGGACACTTGGCAGTCAGGTGGGAAAGGAGAGGTGATGGGTGACAGCCTCTGGTGGTGTTTGCCTCTTCTGGTATGAAATTTCTGCTTGATGAATGAGCAAGGTGAAGGCAATGTGGCCACTGTGCCATGCCCCCAAGTTGAGCCTCCATTCCACTAGTAGATGCTGGATGGAAGAAAGAAGTTTCCATTTCTTGGCAACACTTGTGTGGAACTTAGCCTCTATAACAGGTAGCTGGGAGGAGGCATTAGGTGAGAAATGCTGACATCTTGCTTCTCCTAGGAAGGTACTGTAGCCCTTAACTGAGAATTGAGTTGAAGAGGAAGCTCTGTGTTTTTGTCTGTACACACCTGGAAAAAAGTTTCCATCATGATGACCTGGGAAGTGGGGAAAAGTCAGATGGTTCAGTTGCCCATAGACTTCCAACGTGTGTTTTTTTTTTTTTTTGAGACAGAGCCTCAAGCTGTCCCCCTGCATGGATTGCTGTGGCATCACAGCTCACAGCAACCTCCAACTCCTGGACTCAAGCGAGTCTCCTGCCTCAGCCTCCCAAGTAGCTGGGACCACAAGCACCCGCCACAAGGCCCAACTGTTTTTTTGGTTGCATCCATCATTGTTTTGGTTGGTCCGGGCTGAATTCGAACCCGCCACCTTAGGTGTATATGGCTGGCGCCTTAGCCACTTGAGCCACAGGTGCCAAGCCTCCACCATGTTTTTTTTTCTTTGAGACAAGGTCTAGCCTGCGCTAGAGTTCAACAGTGTCATCATAGCTCACTGCAACTTCAAATTTCTGGGCTCAAGTGATCTTCCTGCCTCAACCTTCTGAGTAGCTGGGACTATAGGTATGCCCAGATAGATTTTCTATGTTTAGCAGAGATGGGGTCTTGCTCTTGCTCAGTCTGGTCTCTAATTCATGAGATCAGGCAATCCTCCCAGTTCAGCCTCCCAGAGTGACAGGATTATAGGTGTGTCACCTTATACCAAATTTTAGTAGTTTTTTGTTTCTAACTGTTTATTGAGACAGAGTCTCACTCTGTTGCCATTGTAGCCTGCCATGGCATCATCAAGCTCACAGCAACCGCAAACTCTTGGGCTCAACAGATCCTCTTGCCTCAGCCTCCCATGTAGCTGGGATTACAGGTGCCTGACACAATGCCTGGCTAACTTTTTCCAATTTTAAAATAGAAATGGGTCTTGCTTTTGTTCAGCCTATTTTTTTTTTTGCACTTTTTTTGGCGGGGGCTGGGTTTAAACCTGCCACCTCTGGCATATGGGGCTGGTGCCCTACTCCTTTGAGCCACAGGTGCTGCCTGTTCAGGCTAGTCCTGAGCTTGTGAGCTCAAGCAATCCACATGGCTCAGCTCTCAGAGTGCTAGGATCACAGAAGAGAGCCATCATGCTCAGCCTTAGTAGGTTTTGTTTGAATAATTTTTTTTTTAAGACAAGAGTCGGCTCGGTGCCTGTGGCTCAAGTGGCTAAGGCACCAGCCACAGACACCTAAGGTGGTGGGTTCCAATCCAACCCGGGCCCGCCAAACAACAATGACGGCTGCAACCAAAAAAAACAGCCGGGCATTGTGGTGGGCACCTGTGGTCCCAGCTACTTGGGAGGCTGAGGCAGGAGACTCACTTGAGCCCAGGAGTTGGAGGTTGCTGTGAGCTGTGATGCCATAGCACTCTCTACCCAGGGGGACAGCTTAAGGCTCTGTCTCAAAAAAAAAAAAAGAAGAATGAAGATATACAGTAAAACTGCTGTAGTTAGAGGACAGACAGAAAAGTGTACTCAGACAGTGGTCAGTCCCCTGTCCATCAGCCTCCTTCCCACCCAGTCCTTACCCATCTCCTCTAGGGAATGAACTTCATAGTTGCTGGTTTATCCATTCTTGGATTATTTTTACAAAAACATGCAGCTACATGAATATTTTTTATTTCTTCTTCTCTTTCAACTTAACATCCCCCAGAAACATGCTGAGACAAAAGTTCAGCCTGTGAAGTGTTTACTCAAGGTCAACTCCTGAGGTAGAGAGGAAGCCAAATGGGCAGAGGGAGAATTTGAATCAAAATGCAGGCTGTCAAAGCCTTAGCTTTGACAAACCCATAGGGGCCCTGAAGCATGTGGCCCATTCGAGCTGTTCCAAGTGGGCACAAATGGCCATGCCTTTATCCAGAGCTGCAGCTAGTCACTGAGTGCAGGAAGCCCAGGAGGAGCATGTTCTGAGTCAAGTGGCTCTGCAAACTAAGGAAAATCCTAAGAAGAATTTTAAGGAGCTGGCAGCACTCACAAAAGCTGGAGCAGTTAAGTCCTTAGAGAAAAATCTGGGTCGCCTGTCTCTGTGTTCACAAGTCCACTCTGTGCCACCTGGATATACTTCTCCTGCACAATTTTACATAAAGCTCCAGAGCAGTTCCTCTAGAATTCCAGTGGGCCGCTGCTCCCGGGAAACTTAGAAGGAGAGTACTTTGAATAGGATGAATGACAGCCCCTGATGCTGTTTGGAACAGCAAACAATATTCATCTCTCTCTTCTATTCTTTTTTTGAGACGGAGTCTCACTTTGTCACACTTGGTAGACTGCTGTGGCATCATAGCTCATAGCAACCTCAAACTCTTGGGCTCAAGTAATTCTCTTGTCTCATCCTCCCACATAGCTAGTATTATTAGGTACCTACCACAAGACCTGACTATTTTTTTTAGAGACAGAGTCTCCTCTTTGCTCAGGCTGGTTTTGAACTTCTGAGCTCAAGCAATCCACTTGCCTTGGCCTCCCAGGTACTAGGATTACAGGCATGAGCTATCATGCCTGGCGTTCTGCTATTCTAAATTCCCCTCACTCTTGGCCACCATCTCTCAAGCCTTAAAGGTATAGTTAGTCACAAGACTAAACACATATCCTTTATGAATCTGAGCACCTAGTCAAAATTCCCTTCTTAGGCAGGGGATGCAGCCTTGTCCATTTATCATCACAACTGGGCAAGTTCAAGGAGCATACAAGCAGGCTGCTTAGATAGACATTTCTCCTTGACCTCCACTCTAAGAACATTATACTACAGTTTTTTCTTATGATGATCAGTCATTTACTCCTGGTCCTCAGATACTTCAATGCATCCAGGCAGTATCCATAGTATATATTTCAGTGGAAATCTTGCCACCCTTTGAGGACAGGGATCTCTAACCCCACAAAGCCCAAATTTGTAGGAAGACAAAGCACAAAGTCTCCAAATGGTTCACTGGGAGTAACATTAAGTGGGGTCAATCCTGCTCCTGCTCCTTGGACTCAAGCGACATAAAAGTGTTAGATTCTGGGATAGCATCTTGGAGGATGGTGCCCTTTGGTTGTCACATGTTATCCCTAAGCTGGTTGTTTTTTTTTTTTTTTTTTGTACTAAAGGTCTTTATTGGTGGGGGAGAAAGGCTGCAGAGCAGCACCAAGGAGGAGAGAGAAGAGAAGAGAAAAGAGGCGAGAGAGATAAGGAGAGAGTGTAGAAGAGAAGAGAGAGCAGGAGTGTACAGAAGAGTGAGGGGGAAGAGGGGGGACCCTAAGCCGGTTCTTCAACTCCACTTCAGCAGGCTATCCCACACCTTCTAGGGCAGTGCTTCTCAACCTTCCTAATGCCGCAGCCCTTTAATACAGTTCCTGTGGGTCGCAACCCACAGGTTGAGAACTGCTTTTCTAGGGGATGGATGTATATACGGTATGGCCAGTAGCGTTTTGTGTTTTGTTAAAAATGACATCCCCAGTAGGTTACAGGCCACTAGCGCACCTTATTGTGGTAAAGGAGGTCTCCTTGTCTAATGCCTTGTCATGTGGGATAATCAGTATCTATACTCTCCTACAAATAATCTAATTAAATTGTCCACTTCCAGCGTTACTCACTAGAGTCAAGGGTTAGTTCTATATTTTTGTACTCACAAATTACATGAAATCATTTTCCTTAGTCTGTTTCACATTTGCGCAAGTACAACATTTTGCTTTGACTATTTCAAATCTTCTTAGTATTAAGCCTTCTGTTAAAAATGACATTATATCACCTTGTTGGAGAATAACCTCTTGATCCTAGGCAGACATTTTCTTTCAGCACATTGAAGCCATTCTTTTAATACTTGCTGATTTCCCTTGATGCTATTGAGAAATGAGCCTAGTGTGTAAAACTGGAAGAAGGCGATGATTCATCTATAAGGTATCAGGCTTTCAACTAATATTCCCATCCTTAAAATCTATGATGATGATGATAACATATTACAAATAGATACAGCAGGATTTATTTTAAATTTGAGACTTGAGCCAAAAATGAGTTATTTTCACTTTCCTTTTTTGCCTCCTTTTTTTGAGACTGAATCTCATTCTGACATCCTGGGTAGAGTGCCACGGCATCATCATACCTCACAGAAACCTCAAACTACCGGGTTCAAGTCATACTCTTGCCTCAGAGTCCTGAGTAGCTGGGACTACAGGAACCTGCCACTGTGCTGGGTTGTTTTTTCTATTTTTATTAGAGACAAGGTCTTGCTCTTGCTCAGGCTGGTCTCAAACTGCTGATCTCAAGCAATCCAATGCTTCAGCCTCTCAGAGTGCTAGGATTACAGCCATAAACCACCTCACCTTGCTCCTGTCACATTTAGTATAATGTTCTTACAGTGGAGGGGGAGTTTTTTTTTTTTTTTTTTTTTTGAGACAGAGTTACCTAGGTTAGAGAGCTGTGGTGTCAGCCTAGTTCACAGCAATCTTAAACTCCTGGGGTCAAGAGATCTGCCTGTCTCAGCCTCTCAATTAGCTGGGACTACAAGTGCCCACCAAGACACCCAGCTAATTTTTCTATTTTTAACAGACACAAAGGTCTTGCTCTTGCTCAGGTTGGTGGTGAACTCCTGAGCTCTGGGTATTTGCCCTCCTTGGTCTCCCAGAAGGCTGGGATTACAGGCATGAGCCAGTGTGTCCAGTCCCATGAAACTGTTTTTAAACTAAGGTGTGTCCCATATTTTTCACACTAAAGAACCAACATTTTGAAGACACTGTTAGCCCAGCACAGTGGCTCACACCTGTAATTCTACCACTCTGGGAGACCAAGACAAGAGGATCACTTGAGCTCAGAAGTTAGAGATCAGCCTGAGCAATATTGAGACCCTATCTCTACTAAAACCTAGGAAAAACTAGCTGGGTGTGGTGGTGGGCACCTGTAGTCCCACCTACTTGGAAGGTAGAGGCAAAAAAACATAGCTTGAGCCCAAGAATTTCAGGTTGCTGTGAGGTAGAATGCCATAGCCCTCTAGCTAGGGGCAAAAGAGTGACAAGCAGTCTCAAAAATAAAAAAAAGACATTGGTAACTGTAATACTTAAAAACAAAAACAAAAGCCACTTCCTTCTTTCAGCTTTTATTCACAAAATATATGGCATATCTGAGACTGCTGTTAAATAATGCTCACTATCTGGGCGGCGCCTATGGCTCAGAGCAGTGGGTAGGGCGCCGGCCCTATATACCGAGGGTGGCAGGTTCAAACTTGGCCCAAGCCAAACTACAATGAAAAAATAGCCAGGCGTTGTAGCAGGCACCTGTAGTCTCAGCTACTTGGGAGGCTGAGGCAAAAGAATCACCTAAGCCCAGGAATTCGAGGTTGCTGTGAGCTGTGTGACACCATAGCACTCTACAGAGGGTGATAAAGTAAAACTGTCTCTAAAAAAAAAAAAAAAAAAAAAAAATGCTCACTATCTGCTGAAGGCATTACAGACAGAATCTTTGCCAGCAGAGGTCAGATTTTCAAGGATTTTCAAAAGCCCCAGGAGAAAAGGACATCATATCACAACAGTCTTGAGTCACATAATAGGGAACCTCTGGCCTCAAATGACACAGAGTTGAGTCTGTCAAAGGCAAATGTGAAAAATGCTACATAGTTACAAAACCCAATATAGCTGGTTAAAAGCAATAGTAGGTCAGGTGCTCTGGGAGGCCCGGGCAGATGGATTGCCCTGAGCTCAGATGTTTGAGACCAGCTGGAGTGAGCCCCCATCTCTACCAAGAAAAAAAAAAAAAAGCAGGGCATTGTGGTGGGGGCCTGTAGTCCCAGCTACTTGGGAGGCTGAGGGCAAGAGAATTAGTAAAGGAAAAAAAGGGGGGGGGGGAAGAAAATTAAAAAAACAAATTTCAAAAAAAGACAAATGAAAGCCAAATTCAAAAACAAATAAAAATAAAAGCAATAGTAAAGCATACTCCACTAGGGACCACAGGAGTGAAGGGGTACTGGACTTAAGCTGTTGTCCATTTTGTATTGGCTATACCCTTCCATGGAAAGTTGAGCCATCATACCAACAAATACACTTGTTTCCTAATGTCTTTTTCATCATGTTCTGGTGCCCTACATCTGTAATAATATTAAACACTCAGTATTATTATATGATTTTCTTAAGAGTTAACCCTTCTATTTCTTGGTTCTACTGCTGTATTTAAATACTTTTATTTATTTATTTTCTGAGACAGTATCTCACTCTGTTGCCCTGGATAGAGTGCCAGGGCATCATAGCCCACAGAAACCTCAAACTTTTGGGCTTGAGTAATCTTTCTGCCTCAGTTCCTGAGTAGCTGGGACTACAGGTGCCTACCACAATGTCTAATTTTTCTATTTTTAGTAGAGATGGGGGTCTCACTCTTGGTCAGGCTGGTCTTAGTCTTAAACTCCTGAGCTCAAGAAATCTACCTGTCTCCGGTTCCCAGAGTGGCAGGGTTACAGGTGTTAGCCACTGTAACTGGCCTATATCTGAATACTTTGAAATGTGAAAGAACCCCCAACTAAAAGTGGTGTGAAGACTCAGAATATTTCCTTACACTGTTTGGAAGAAAGTAATTCTATAGTTCAATCAGATATTCAACTGTTTTAAAGAACCCAGAACTTTGCCACCTTTCCCCACTGCTATTCTCAGCGTGTGAGATAAATCAGTGTGTCTTTAAATCACATCATAACACATCAGTATAAAAAAGCATGGAGAGTACTGTAGGTGAGACAGGGGAGAGAGGACCCCAGCCACTTCATTCTGGGGTGTCTTGCCCAGAAACATCACTTTGTGGGCATAGGGAAGCAATAGGTGACTCCAGAAACCAATGAGGTGGCTGGGAACAGTGGAAAACAGGCAAAGAAGGCAAGTGCTGGGTGCTAGTAAAGGCCGCTGGACCCCTGATGGAGATCTAGAGACAGGGAAGGCCTGTCTTGCAGCTTTTTCTTTTCTTTTTTTGTACAGACAGAGTCTCACTTTGTTGCCTTTGGTAGAGTGCCATGGTGTCACACTGCTCACAGCAACCTCCAACTCCTGGGTTTAGGCGATTCTCTTGCCTCAGCCTCCTGAGTAGCTGGGATTACAGGCACCCGCCACACGCCTGGCTATTTTTTCGTTGCAGTTTGGCCGGGGCTGGGTTTGAACCCATCCCCCTCGGTATATGGGGCTGGCACCCTACCCACTGAGCCACAGGCGCCATCCGCAGCTTTATTTTTTCTTGGACGGTGGTGCTCACTGGAGCTCCCTTGGAAGGGTTTAAATAAGCAAGTGAACTGGAACAGTGTCTGGCAGCCAGGACTGAATCATGGAACAGGGTGGAATTCCCATTGGCTTGGCTACTGGCAGGGCGCTGCCATAGGGGGATAACTGCCCAGAAGGAACAGTCCCCAGGGTCCTGGTGCACAGTGGCTCTGGTAGCCATCCCTGGGGTGATGTGAACAGCTCCCACGCCCCTGGGAAAGCCACTTCATAGCCAAGGGGAAGGTCAAGGTCTCCAAAGAAATCTGGTGAGAACTCTAGGATCTTAATACTGCAGTGACTAAATGGTAGTGAAAAGACCAAGCCTTGATTGAAGGCAAATCAAACAGGAAGACAGGACCAGGTCTCCTTGGCAACTAGATAGTGGGTTCTGGCTCCCACCTTACAAAGCAAAATTGGCGTGTTTTGTAACTCGTGATAAAATAGCCCCATCTGATGTCCAGGCAATATATTATAATATCTATGTATTATATTTTTGTATTCTCAATTTTTTTCCTTAGTTTTTTTCTGGTTAAGTTTTGTTGTATTTTTATTTTTTCACTTTTACTTTCTAGAGTCTCACTATCTTGCCCTCGGTATAGTGCCGTGGTGTCACAACTCACAGCAACCTCAAACTCTTGGGCTTAAGTAATTTTCTTGCCTCAGCCTCACAAGAAGCTGGGAGCACAGGCACCAGCCACAACACCCAGCTATTTTTGTTGTTGTTATCGTCATTGTTGCTCAACAGTCCCTGGCTGGGTTCAAACCCACCAGCCCTGGTACATGTGGCTGGCACCCTACCCACTGAGCTATGTGTGCCAATCCCAAGAACTCCATTTTTGCTACAAATTTTCAGCCCCTTTTCTTTCTTTTCTATTGCTCTCCTTTTTTGTCTTTGGATAGAGATTTTTCAACTTTTTTCATTTTTCAAACATAAATTTCTCAAAAAATAACCAAGATATACTTTCTTTTTTCCATCTTACATGACTTTATTTTGAATTTTATTCTTTTTCTTTTCTCTGATCTGCTTTATCTATTTCATTCTGTATTCTATTATTATTATTTTTATACAGAGCTTCACCCTGTCACCCTGAGTATAGTGCCATGGTGTCATAGCTTACAACAACCTCAAACTCTTGGACTCAAGCAATCCTCTCACCTCAGCCTCCCGAGTAGGTGGGACTATAAGTACCTGCCACAATGCCTGGCTAGTTTTTTCTTTTCAGTAGAGATGGCATCTTGCTCTTGCTCAGACAGGTCTCAAACTCCTGAGTTCAAGCAATCTATTTGCCTTGGCCTCCCAGAATGTAGTATTACAAGCATGTGCCACTGCACTCAGCATCATTCTGTATTTTATTTATTGGACAGAGCCTCACTATAAGGTCTGGGCTAGGGTATCAAGGTATTGGCCTAGCTCAAGGATGCCTTGAGTCCCTGGTAAGGTGTCCTTCTAGCTTTGACCTTTGGAAAGGTCTACTGAAAAATACTACTATTTTTTTCCTATATTTGCTAGAAAGGGGGTCTTGATTTTGCCTAGGCTAGAAAGGAAGTCCTGACCTCAAGGCGCCCACCCAGCCCAGCCCCAGAGACTCCTAGAATTGTGGGTGTGGATCAAAGTACCTAGTCAAACACACTATGTTGCCTGTCTCTCCCTTTCTGACCTTCTCTTCTATTTTTCCTTATTCCCTCCCCATTTTTTCATTATCTTTTTCTTTCTTTTCTCCCTTCTTGCTCTTTACTCTTCTCTGTCCTTTCTCCTAAACTACAAGGACACTTCAACACCTAAGTACAGAGACAAAATAATTTAAAGTGAAGGAGAGGTAAGAAGAAAAACCAAAAGGAAGTGAACAAGAAAACACAAATGAGGAATCAACATAAAAATTCTGGCAAGGCTTGGCGCCTGTGGCTCAAGTAGCTAAGGCGCCAGCCATACACCTGAGCTGGTGGGTTCGAATCCAGCCTGAGCTGCCAAACAACAATAATGGTTGCAACCAAAAAATAGCCAGGCATTGTGGCAGCCATCTGTAGTTCCAGCTACTTGGGAGGAGGAGGCAGGAGACTCGCTTGAGCCTAGGAGTTGGAGGTTGCTATGAGCTGTGATGCCATGGCACTCTATCCAGGGTGACAGCTTGAGGCTCTGTCTCAAAAAAAAGAAAGAAAGAAAGAAAGAAAGAAAGAAAAGAAAGAAAGAAAGAAAGAAAGAAAGAAAGAAAGAAAGAAAGAAAGAAAGAGGGAAAGAAAGAAAGAAAATCCTGTCACATGGCACATCAGGGGTGAACTTTCAGGTCATTATGCTGATTGAAATAAGATATCACCAAAAAAAAAGAATTCTGGCAACATGAAAAACCAGAATAGAACAACCCTCCTCCACTGCTCCCCACCACCACCAAGGGATCATGAGGTAGCTACCACAAAGGATTATATCTATAAAGAAATAATGGGGCTCAGTGACTGTGGCTCAAGTGGCTAAGGCTTTGAGCTGGCAAGTTTGAATCCAGCCTGGGCCCACCAAACAACAATGATGGCTACAATAAAAAATAGCCAGGTGTTGTGGTGGGTGCCTATAGTCCCAGCTACTTGGCAGGTAGAGGCAGGAGAATTGCTTGAGCCCAGGAGTTGGAGGTTGCTGTGAGCTGTGATGCCATAGCACTCTACCCAGAGTGACAGCTTGAGGCTCTGTCTCAAAAAAAAAAAAAAATGAAAATGACAGAAAGGGAATTTAAAATATGGGTGGAGGCTCGGTGCCTGTGGCTCAAGTGGCTAAGGCACCAGCCACATTCACCTAAGGTGTTGGGCCTGCCAAACAACAATGATGGCTGCAACCAAAAAAAATAGCCAGGCATTGTGGCGGGCACCTGTGGTCCCAGCTACTTGGGAGGCAGAGGCAGGAGATTCACTTGAGCCCAGGAGTTGGAGGTTGCTGTGAGCTATGATGCCACAGCACTCTACCCAGGGGGACAGCTTGAGGCTCTGTCTCAAATAAAATAAAATAAAAAACAAAATATGGGTAGCAAAAACAATGAAGGAAATTGCTGAGAAAGTATTAAATAATCAAAAAAGAAACCCCAAAACAGACCCAAATAATGAATGAAAGATTTGAAGAAATTAGAAAGGATTTACAGGAGCTTAAAGGATTGAAGGAGTCTGGGTGGCGCCTGTGGCTAAAAGGAGTAGGGTGCCGGCCCCATATCCCCAAGGTGGTAGGTTCAACTCAGCCCTACCCAAAATCTGCAAAAAACAAACAAAGAATTGAAGGAGTCAATCAGTGAACTTAAAGATGCAGCAGAACGTATCAATAACAGAGTAGACCATGGAGAAGGAAAAATCTTAGAGGTTAAGGATAGGATCTTGAACTAACTCAGGCATTTAAAGAGGGAGAAAAGGAAAGAGAAACAGCAAAGTGATTGCTTAGAGAATTATGGGACTTCCTGAAGTGTTCAAACACATGAATCATTGGTATTCCTATAGGGGAAGAAGAATGACCCAAAAGAATAGAAACACTACTGCAGGATATCACAAATGAAAATTTCCCAAACATCATCAAAGATTCGGACACACCCCTTTTAGAGAGTTATTGAACCCAAGATCATCTCAACACAGACTGACCATCTCAAAGACACATTGTAATAAGGCCAGGAGCAGTGGCTTATGCCTGTAATCCTACCACTCTGGGAGGCAAGGTGGGTAGATTGCCTTAGCTCATGGGTTCAAGATCAGCCTGAGCCAGAGCAAGACTCTGTTTCTAAAAATAGCCAAGCGTTATGGCAGGCACCTGTAGTCCCAGTTACTCACGAGGCTGAGGCAGGAGAATGACTTGAGCCCAAGAGTTTGAGGTTGCTGTGACACCATGGCACTCTACCGAGGGGGACAACAAAGTGAGACTCTGTCTCAAAGAAAAAAAAGAAGAAAGAAAGAAATGAAATTGAAAACAAAAGAATCATTCAGAAAATTAATGAAATAAAAAGTTGCTTCAAAAAATAAAAATCAATACGGCAGTGCCTGTGGCCCAAAGGAGTAGGGCACCAGCCCCATATCCTGGAGGTGGATGGAGGGTTCAAACCCAGCCCCAGCCAAAACAGCAAAAAAAAAAAAAAAAAAATCAATAAACTGCTGGCCAAATTAACTAGAAACAGAAAAGTAAAATCTCTAATGATCTCAATCAGAAATGAAAAAGGAGAAATAAGAACAGATATCACAGAGATACAAGAGATTATGTTTAACTAATACAACAAACTCTACTCCCAGAAATTTGACAATGTGGAGGAAATGGACCAATACCTGGAATCACTTAAGGTTAAGACTCCAGGAAGAAACAATCTCTTGAATAGACCAATATCAAGCACAGAAATTAAAGAAACAATAAAAAAGCTTCTAACAAGAAAAAGCACTGGACCACATGGCTTCACCCCAGAATTCTACCAAACTTTCAAAGAAGAACTTATACCTATACTGCAGAACTTATTCTAAAACATTGAGAAAGAAGGAACCTTTCCCAACATGTTCTATGAAGCAAACATCACCCCTGATACCAAAACCAGGAAAGGACCCAAACAAAAAGGAGAACTACAGATCAATTCCACTAATGAATATTGATAGGAAAATACTCAATACAATCTTAGCAAATAGATTATCACTACACATTAAAAAAAAATTTTATATCACAATCAAGTAGGCTTCATCTCAGGGATGTAAGGTTGGTTTAACATATGCAAATCCATAAATGTAATTCACCATATCAATAGAAGCAAAAACAAAGACCATATGATCCTCTCAATAGATGCAGAAAAAGCATTTGACAAAATTTAGCATTCTTTCCTAATAATAACAGGTAAGAAAATAGGTATAGGTGGCATAATTCTTAAAATGACTGAAACCATCTATGACAAACTATAGCTCATATCATACTGAATGGAGTAAAACTGAAAGCTTTTCCACTTAGAATTGGAACCAGACAAAGATGGCCACTTGCCACTACTATTCAACATAGTTCTCGAATTTCTAGCCAATGCAATCAGGCAAGATAAGGCTATAAACGGCATTCAAACGCGGGCAGAGGAGGTCAAACTCTCACTATTTGGTGATATGATCTTATACTTAGAAAGCCCCAAAGACTCAACCACAAGACTCCTCAAAATGATCAAGAAATACACTAATGTCTCAGGGTAACAATCATTGCCTACAAATCACTAGCCTTTGTATATGCCAGTAATAGCCAACCTAAGGAGCAAATCAAGGACACAATTCCCTTCATAGAAGCTTCAAAGAAAATGAAATAGCTAGGAATACACCTAACAAAAGAGGTGATGTACCTCTACAAAGAGAATTATGAAACCCTGAGAAAACAAATAACAGAAGACAATGACAAATGAAAGAACATACCATGCTCTTGGCTGGGAAGAATCAACATTGTGAAAATGTCTAAACTACCCAAAGCAATCTATAGATTGAAGGCAATCTCCATTAAATTACAAACATAATACTTTGAAAAACTAGAAAACATAGTTTGTTTGTATGGAACCAGAAAAATACCCATATAGCCAAGGCAATTCTTCATAATAAAAACAAAGCCAGAGGCATCATTCTACCAGACTTAAGGCTGTATTACAAGTCCATAATCAAAACAGCATGGTATTGGCACAAAAATAGAGACATAGACATATGAACAGAAAAGAAAGCCAAGAGATGAACCCAGTCTCTCACTGCCATCTGATCTAAGATAAACCAAACAAAAGCATACACTGGGGAAATGAATCCCTATTCAATAAATGCTTCTGGGAGAACTGGATAACTACATCTAAAAGACTGAAACTAGACTTGCACCTATCATCACTTAAAAAAAATTTACTTAAGATGGATAAAAGATTTAAATCTAAGACATGAGCTAATAAAAATCCTAGAAGAAAGTATGGGAAAAACTCTTGATGCTGTTGGGCCCAGGGAAAGATTTTATTAAGATTTCATTTGTAATTGCAACAAGAAAAATAAACAAATGAAACTTAATTAAGCTGAAAAACTTCTGCACAATTAAGGACACAACAATTAAAGCAAACCTTCAGAAATCAGAAAGATCCTTGCATTTTACAAATCTGACAAAGGGTTGATAACTAGGATCTACAGAGAACTCAAATTAATCGACAAAAAAAAAGCAAACAGGTTTGGTGCCTATAGCTCAAGTGGCTAAGGTGCCAGCCGCATACACCAGAGCTGGCAGGTTCAAATCCAGCCTGGGCCTGCCAAACAGCAATGACAACTACAACCAAAAAATGGCCAGGTGTTGTGGCAAACATCTGTAGTCCCAGCTACTTGAGAGGCTGAGGCAAGAGAATCACTTAAGCCCAGAAGTTGGAAGTTGCTGTGAGATGTGATGCCACGGCACTCCACCCAAGGCAACAGCTTGAGGTTCTGTCAAAAAAAAAAAAAAAGGAACAAATGATCAGAATCTTCTCTGAGGAAGACAGATGAATGGCTAACAAACGTATGAAAAAAAATGCTCATCATATCTAATCATCAGAGAATGCAAATCAAAACCATCCTGAGATATGATCAAACCCTAGTAAGAGTAGTCTACATCACAAAGTTGCAAAGCTGCACAGATGTGGAGAGAAGGTAACACTTTCATACTGTTGGTGGGACTGCAAAGTCATACAGCCTCTTTGGAAAGAAGTATGGAGAATCTTCGAAGAACTCAAATTAGACCTTACATTTGACCTTATAATCCCATTACCAGGCATCTACCCAGAAGGAAAAAAATCAGTTTATCATAAGGACATTTGCACTAGATTGTTTACTGCAGATCCACTTATAATCATGAAGACATGGAAACAACCTAAATGCCCATCAACCCAGGAACGGATTAACATATTATAGTATATGCATACTATGGAATACTATTCAGCCATAAAAAGACGGTGACGTTGTATCTTTTATATTAACTTGGATGGAGCTGAAACACATTCTCCTTAGTAAAGTATCATAAGAATGAAAAACCAAGTATCCCATGTACTCAAAACTAATATGAAACCAGTAGATGAAATAATACAGGCCCACATAAGAGAAAAACCCAATTCAATTCAAGTTAGGTGAAGAGGAAAGAGGGGGACTAGTGTCCTCCCACTTAACAGGCACAATGTAAGAGTATATGGCATACCTCTTGGGTGTTGGATACAACTACAAGCTTGACTCTACCTAACAAATACAAACATTGTAACCTAGTTGTTTATACCTTCACATTAATCTGAAATTTAAACAAAAAAAAAAAAAAAAGCAGAGAGAAAGAGGAAAATGACCTTGTAAACATCACCAAATAGGAATACTACCACTCCTGGGTCACACATGGTAGCTTCTGCCTGTAGTCCCAGTTATTCAAGAGGACAAATTGAGAGGATCACTTGAGGCTATAAGATCCTGGCAGAAGTGAAGTGTGATCCTACCTCTGTACTCTAGTCCGGACAACAAAGCAAGACCCTGTCTCCTAACAAAAATAAATTTAGAAAGAAAAAACCCAGTCTTGGAAAATACCCAGCAGACTTCAAGTTTACATTATTGATAGAAAGTCAGATACATGACTCCTAAACCAATTGCCAGCAAAGGGAAATGTGGTTTCCTACCATTCTGCGCATATTACTATCCCAATACCAAATAAATGAGTGGATTTCTTAGCGAGGATATTCTAGTGAGTAACCAAAGATTACCACAGAATTTGGTTACTAACTGTGTATCAGTGTTTTTTTTTTTAAAGCTCTATTTTGATGAAGTTTTACCTGTGGAAATTCCATATAGTCTGATGCTGTTTGCCTTTACATATACTAGCATCAAAGTGTCAAAAGCATAGAACATATCACTTATTTATTTATTATTTGAGACAGAGTCTCACTTTGTCACCCACGGTAGAGTGCCAAGGCATCATAGCTCACAGCAACTTCAAACTCTTGGGCTCAAGTGATTCACTCGTGTCAGTCTCCCAAGCAACTGAGACCACAGGCACCCCTAACGACACCTACCTATTTTTTAGAGATGGGGTCTCACACTTGCTCAGGCTGGTCTTGAACCTGTGAGCTAAGGGAATCCACTCGTCTTGGCCTCTCAGAGTGGTTAAGATTATAGATGTGATCCACTGCACCCAGCCTGCAGCTCACTTTTAAAACCATAACCATAAAAATAATAACTCTGAGTATTAGCACACTAAATACACATTGACTGGGTAGGTAATTAACTTTGATTGAATACCCACAAAAATCATTTTCAAAAGTATTTTGCATTAGTTTTGATATACTGCTAATCCTTGTAACACTGTGTAATATCTATGCTCAATCCTGAGATGAGCAATCCCATCTCAGGCATTTTTAGTGTAGATCACTATTACCAAACTGCTAACAATGAGGCATGGGGCACTAGCAGAATAAGGTCCTCCCTTCGAGACATAGGAGTAGACAGGTTCTGTGGGCAATGAAGAGTCTGACACAAATATTCAACTCTGCCATTGCAGTGCAACAGCATCAAATACACAAATACATTCACACATGTTCCAAGAAAAACTGACACTCAAGTTTGAATTTCATATTAATATATTGCCAACACTTAGTCTATATCCTTAAATGAAGAACAGACAGTGCAAAGTATATCATAAGAATTGCTACAGGCTGAGGCCTCAGGTTCCTCCTAGATATTCTTGTTCATATTATCAAGGGATAACTTTTTCAATGCACATTTATATAAGAAATTTAGTAAGCATCTGAGGTGCACTGACTCTTTAATTCACCATGCCATATATACTATTTGGCTTCTACTATCTCAACCCTGTGACTATAAGTGAAATGTTACTTCAGCAACATCACAGAAAGCTGGTGAGTCTGATACTCCACCTTGAGATGAAATTCGAGGACTTCACACCTATCATTCTTGTGGCCTAAGATATGGGATGATCAAATTGAGCCACTTCATCTCCTGTCCTGGATTTCCTCACAAATTTAAAATTCGTATAAAGCCATAGTTCTTTGATGTTCCAGAATCTTATCAGGGGCTACAAGGACCCAGTGTATGCAAACAAAATTAATTACACTATTTCATAGATGAGCTAAAAAATTCATATCTTGGAATACAATTTTTCTTAATCCTAGGGAAAAAAAATAAACTACATATTCTACTTTTCTTTAACTCACTATTATCCACACACTACTTCAGAGCAACAACTCATCCATTAAAGGCTTCAGGTTGTAAGAAACAGTTAATTCATTCCTCCTAAGCAATAAATCCCAAAACAACAAAAACATTTTTATTAAGAAGTTATGAGGAAGCACACAGAAGGCCAGAGAACCAGGTTCAAAAAGGTATAGAATCCAAAGTTATTCTGGGAATCAATGTAGCACAACTGGTGGTCTCAAAAGAATTCTGGGACAAGAATAAATGGGTTCTCACAATTTCATTCTGGTTCATGTGTGACTGAATTACAGACTCAAAATCCTGAAAAAGAGGTTACTATTATTCAACAATGGGTATAATGCTTACCTGTTGCCAGTGGAAAGGATACCTGAAAGATACCACCACCAGGAGCACTCGAGAGAGGAGAGGCATTTCTCCAGAGAAAACTAGGGCACTCATATCAACCAATGGAGAACAGACACTGTATTTCTAAAATATAATAAATATTCATTATGTCTTCTCTTAAGCAGCAGCCCTGTAACAACTGCCAAACCTGCTTATGTGAACTATTGAATAAATAAACGTAGAGTAAGAACTGCATCCTTTTGTTGTAAGCCATATTATTTTAGTTATATTGCTAAGAAATAGACACTGCTGATATTTAGCATTTAATATGAAGTATACTGAGGGATGTTATTTCACCAACTATTAAAAAATATATATATATGTATATAAAACAAGTTACTTTAAAAAAGAAAATACCAACATTTAAAAAAATGCTAATCAGTGTTAACTAAGAAAGTCACACTAAATTATCTCTTAACTTTCAGAATAATGTTACTGTAGTATTCCTGACCATTATTTTATTTACTTACTAAAACAAACAAACAAACAAAAAAACAACCTAATACTTCACCAGGGAAAAGCCCAATTATTTATAATTGATATTTTACAAAAACACAGCTTCAAATTCAGAATGTGACTTTCTATGTAACACCTTCTATGGGGAAATGCTTTCCTGATCTGTTAAATTTATAAAGTGTTCTCACCATGAATTCTCTGAATCTTTGTAATGATGCTACATATTTGATACATTTATTGTTCCTCATTCCTTCAATTATTCTCTTGTCTGCAAAGATTTTTGAGTTATTTCTGAAAGCTTTTGCATACTCACTCCAAGTAAAATTGATCTCTCTTCCTATAAGACTTTTTTTGACATGAATGCTATTTTAACACTTCCTGCTTATAAATTCTGTCTATATTATTATCACCTGAACTCTGAGCATCAGCTTTAGCTTCTCACATTTACTTCATCATTCTGATTTCTCATTTGTGAGTTTTCCGATGTATACGAAGTCCTGAATTCCAACAGAAGGATTTCCCACATTCAGAGCATTTCCATGGTTTCTCTCCTGTATGAACTCTCTGGTGTTCACTGAGAGATGACTTCTGAGTGAAGGCTTTCCCACACTCACTGCATTTGAAAGGTTTCTCTCCTGAATGAGTTTTCTGGTGTATCTGAAGTGATGCCTTCCTAGGATAGGCTTTTTCACATTCACTGCATTCATAGGGTTTTTCTGTTGAGTGAGTTCTCTGATGTATAATGAGCTGTGATTTCCCACAAAAGGCTCTCTCACAAAAACTACATTCATAGGGCCTCTCCCCTGTGTGTGTTCTCCTATGTATGACAAGGTATGACTTGCTACTGAAAGCCTTCCCACATTCGCTGCATCCATAAGGCTTCTCTCCTGCATGAGCTCTCAGGTGTGCAGTGAGCTGTTCCTTCCTACCAAAGGCCTTCCCACATTCACTGCATTGATAAGGATTATTTCCGGTGTGAACTCCCTGATGGACCATGAGTTGTGTCTTCATATTGAAGGCTTTCCCACAATCACTGCACTGATAGGGCTTCTCTCCTGTGTGCATTCTGATGTGAACAAGGAGGTAGGACTTACTCCTAAAGGCTTTCCCACACTCATTGCATTTGTGGGGCTTCACTCCTGTATGAGTTCTTTGGTGTACAACAAATGGTGACTTCAAACTAAAGGCCTTCCCACATTCACTACATTCATAGGGTTTCACTCCTGTGTGACTTCTCTGATGTAAAATAAGCTGTGATTTCCAACTATATGCTTTCCCACATTCGCTGCAACCATAGGGCTTCCCTCCTGTGTGAATTTCCTGATGGACAATGAGCTGAGACCTGAAAGAGAAAACTTTCTCACACTCACTACATGAATAGGGCTTTTCTCCTGTATGAACTCTCTGATGAGCATTAAGGTTTGACTTGGCACTGAAGGCTCTTTCGCATTTAGTGCATTCATAAGGTCGCTCCCCTGTATGAATTCTGAGATGTACAATAAGCTGTGATTTACAACGAAAAGCTTTCCCACATTCACTACAGACACAGTTTTTTTCTATGTTATGGGCTGGCCGATGCTTAAGAAAATATGGTTCTTCATAGCCATGGAACTTATCAGGATTCTTTCTTACACAGCTTCTGCTTGAACCTGAGTATTGTGCCAAACTTTTTCCATGTATGTTATACTTATGGAGTCTTTGTATTGAAGAAAGATGGGTTCTGCTCAGATGACGTTTTTCAAACACATTATAGGCATAACTTCTCTCAATACTTTCAAGTTCATCTTGATCTTTCTGGTACCATTCTTCCCAGCCTTCTAGAAAAAAACAAATAAAACATACCTTTCAAATCATAAAATGAACTTGTTATGATATTAAAGAGTTTTACAAGCTTATGACACTGGTTCAAAGGAAATATTGGACAAGCACTAGGGTGAAGGAGCCCACAACAGGGCTCCTGATAAATGCTGGCAGCAAATTAGCAATGTTCAGAAATGATTTTTAAATTAGAGGTTTAAAAAAATTAAGCTTGCACTTAAGGAGTCAAGTGCCAATTATTTATTTTTTTAATTTACTTTTATTTTTTGAGACAGAGCCTCAAGCTGTCCCCCTGGGTGGAGTGCCGTGGCATCACAGCTCACAGCAACCTCCAACTCCTGGGCTTAAGTGAGTCTCCTGCCTCAGCCTCCCAAGTAGCTGGGACCACAGGTACCCACTACAATACCCAGCTATTTTTTGGTTGCAGCTATAGTTGTTTGGCAGGCCCAGGCTGGATTTGAACCTGCCAGCTCAGGTGTATGTGGCTGGCACCTTAGCCACTTGAGCCATAGGAGCCAAGTCCCAATTATTTTATATCTGAATTTTTTTATTGTAAGATTTTGCTTAATTAAAAAATGAATTCAGGGCTCAGTGCCTGTGGCTCAAGCAGCTAAGGCGCCAGCCACATACATCTCAGCTGGTGAGTTCAAGTCCAGCCTGGATCCACCAAACAACAATGATGGCTGCAACAACAACAACAACAACAACAAAAATAGCTGGGTATTGTGGCAGGCGCCTATAGTCCCAACTACTTGGGAGGCTGAGGCAAGAGAATAGCTTAAGCCCAGGAGTTACAGGTTGCTGTGAGCTGTGACGCCACGGCACTCTACCAAGGGTGACAGCTTGAGATTCTGTCTCAAAAAAAAAAAAAAAAAAAGAATTCAGGGCAGCACCTGTGGCTCAAAGGAGTAGGGCTTTGGCCTCATATGCTGGAAATGGTGGGTTTGAACCCAGCCCTGGCCAAAAACTGCAAAAAAAAAAAGTGAATTCATAGGAAATAGAATAAATAGACCATGAAATTTGGGTAAGATGACAACAAGACATTAAAATGAGAACAAAGTAGCCCTAAGAAAATTAACACTCCAAAGAGAAGGAATACTAAGTATAAATTTCCTGAGGATACCTGCTAGATGTGGTTTAAGAAACAAAATAGCGGCTCGGTGCCTATAGCTCAACCGGCTAAGGCGCCAGCCACGTATACCTAAGGTGGCGGGTTCAAATCCCCAGCCCGGACCCACCAAACAACAATGACGGTTGCAACCAAAAAATAGCTGGGCGTTGCGGCGGGCACCTGTGGTCCCAGCTACTTGGGAGGCGGAGGCAAGAGACTCGCTTGAGCCCAGGAGTTGGAGGTTGCTGTGAGCTGTAAAGCCACGGCACTCTACCCAGGGGGATAGCTTGAGGCTCTGTCTCAAAAAAAAAAAAAAAAAAAAAAGAAACAAAATAGCTAAAACTCACTGAGTGAATACAGTGAAACCAGAAACATTATCCAAGGTTATGGCAAAAAATATATACATTCAC
>CAUYTI010072981.1:0-24747 GCA_963575145.1 Galago senegalensis
CAACTCCTGGGCTCAAGCGAGTCTCTTGCCTCCACCTCCCAAGTAGCTGAGACCACAGGCGCCCGCCACAACACCCGGCTATTTTTTGGTTGCAGCCGTCATTGCTGTTTGGCGGGCCCGGGCTGGGGATTCAAACCGCCACCTTAGGTGTATGTGGCTGGCGCCTTAGCCGGTTGAGCTATAGGCACCGAGCCGGCAATTACATATTTAATTTCCTTCTAAACTAAATATGCAGTTATCACATGACCCAGCAATTGCATTCTTGGGCTTTTATCTCAGAGAAACAAAAATATACGTTCACACAAAAACTTGTACACATCGTTCATGTCTGTTATTGCCCCAAACTGGAAACAATCTAGATGTCTTTCAACAGGCTAATGGTTACAAATTGTGGTACATCCATACCATGGAATAGTTCTCCGTAATAAAAAGGAATTATTGATACAAACAATAACTCAGATGTTTATTGAGAAAATTCAACTTTGTGCAAAAAGCCAATTCCCAAAAGTGTATATACTGTATGATTCTATTTATATAACATTCATGAAACTTCTAATCATGATTTTTTGATTCTGCATGATAGTAATCAGAAAATGTTGGCAAAGCTACAGAGTTAAATCAAAAATTAAAAAGCATGGAAAGAGTAAATGGAGTTAGGAACAGAATTTTTGATAAAATGAATTATTTCTTAAAATGGAATATCAATGAATTTCTAAATATTACAGTTCAACCCCAGGATTATATATTCAATTTATGTAATTATTGGAGCCAAAAGAGATTGATTAAAATGTGAGCCTCTTAAAAAGTGATCCAATACTGAAGGAACGATAAATGAATACCAGCCTTTTAGCTCACAGGGGAGTTGCGGTTATCAATTAGCAAGTAGCCACATTACCTTTCATGATCTTGTTATTAAAGTCGCCATAGCGGAATAAATCATCATTATTATCAGGCTTTCGTTCACAATATCTCATCAGACTATTTAATGGGAATATGTATTATCTGCCTTAAGGAGCTGATCGGATTCTTAGATATTTTAGTCATGTTTCGGCACCCAGGCCTGCATAATCATATCCCAACGATTCACAATTAGGTAAATGGGAATTCTTGCACTTTAAAAGCTGGTATATTAGTAGCTCTTAATATTTATTACACAAGCACATGTATTACTAGATCTTAGAGCTAATAAAGATGGTTTTAATGCTTCCAACTAATATTTTCAATATTCAGTAAGGTAATCAATTTGTCCAATTTTAAGCAGCATAGCTTCATAAATGAGGTATTTGGCATGGAACCTGATTTAAAATGCATTCTTTTCTCAAGTGATTGAATAGTTGTAATGAAAATTTATAATTTGTGGTATATTATAGAAGGAAATGATTTGAATTTCTCTATCAAAATTATGCATGGCTCAAAATCTTTTGTGTTCTACTAGATAGAAACTGGCAGACAAACGCAATTACATTTGATATGCTGTCATCCAGAACATCTGAAGAATGCTATTTATCCAATCTTATCAATTGAAGCTTACTCTACTACCACAGCTGAGTATAAATACCAGGCCATGACCATCACATTAATACCATGAGACTATACCAAATGCCATTTCTGGAAATCAATGGAGAGAATTTTATTAGGTCCAGGCTATTTCACTTGAAGGCAATTGTCAGAATCAATCTGTGTCTAACTTAATTTGTAACTTGATTTATACCTACAGCGTTTGCAGATTAGACACCTAAGAGGCATTGATTTATTCTCAGAAAAATGGACCTTTGAAATGAATAGCATTATTACTTTTCACAGAAATTAGCACACAGAATTTCCAAAACATATAAATCATTCACTGGAAGTAATAAAGCAGAGCACCCTATTTGTGGGAAAGCAATTTCAAGGAAGATATTGCTTATGACAATTCCACGACATTTAGAAATTCCTCAATTTATCAGAATGTACAGGTTGTAAAGTTATAATAAAAGATTCACCACTATACGTAGGGTGAATTTATATAGACATTATTCATGAAATATCATGCTAGTTTAGCTTTGAAATTGTCTTTCACATAAAAGAAGGTTTTTAAAAAAAGAAAAATATAAATATATGGCTCATTTCACCTACCAAGACTGTTTTTGTATTATCATTATAAACTTGAGAGTTATCAGCTGAACTTCCTCTAACTTCCTTAATGTTCTTCATGTGTTCTGCCTCAAATGATAGAAACTCACTTCCTTCCTCAATTTTAAAACTGAGAGCAGTGGGTCTGGAACTAAATAACAACAACAACAAAAATCTGAAAGACCTTAGATCAGGGTTTTCTTACCAACTTCATTTACCATTTTACTCTTGAAATTGAGTATGAATTTAATAACTAGCTACAAGTTGATTTTGTTTGCCTTTGTCATACAAAATTTGTCACTAGAATTAGCTGCGTTGTAAATATTACAGTAAAAGTGGTGTTTGCGTTTCGCTGAAATTGGAAAGATATAGCGGCGTCTTTTTAAAAAATAACTATTTGGAAGCCTTCCAACTTGGTCAAGTGCTTCCCGTCCCTTCCCAACCATCAATATGCACAGCAGCAGACTGGACGACGAGGTCAACCACAGTCACTGAAAGAGCAGTTACACTGTCATCATTTGCTATGCCCACATCTTCACCTCCGATCATTTTCAGCTGACCTAAGGGATTTTTCCCCCACCTTCACTGACTGACGTACTTTGGCAAAGGTGACATGTTATGTTTTATCGTGTATTTTACTTTTCCTCTCTATGAAAGTTAATATTGCAGAAGACTCCTTCCTACTTGGAACTCTTCCCTGGACTTGCAAGATAACCACCTTCACTTGGGCTCCTTCTTCCTCTTTGACAGTACCTTCTCCAGCTCTTCTCTGAACTGTTTTTATTTTCTTTAGCTCCTAAGCGTCTGTGGGCCCCCACCACAAGTCTATCTCTGCCTTTATTCTCGTTTGGACAATATCATTAACTTCTGAGTCTTTATTTACAATACACATGGCTCCCAGATATTTCCTCTTATTTAGTTACCAAACATTCATGAGCACCTGCTATACACCAGACTTTCTGCAGGGTGCTGGCTCTTTCAAAGGCATCTCAAATCTAACATCTCAAAAATAAGATTTTTGCCTAAATGCTGCTTACTCTAAGATTCCTTTTCTTGGATATCAAAGCTGTCCATTTATCCAGACCAAAAATAAAATTATCTCAGTCCCTTTCCTCACATCCCTCAGTCACCAGTCAAGTTAATCTTTATGTTTGTTACACGTCACTTCTTCTTTACTCTAGCAATATCTTTTTTTTTTTTTTTAAGACAGAGTCTCAAGCCATTACCCTGGGTAGAGTGTCATGGTGTCACAGCTCACAGAAACCTCAAACTCTTGGCCTTAAGTGATTCTCTTGCCTCAGCCTCCCAAGTAGCTGGGACTACAGGCTCCCACCAGAAGGCCCAGCTATTTTCTGGTTGTAGTTGTCATTGTTGTTTGGCAGGTCCAGGCTGGATTTGAACCCACCGGCTCCAGTGTACATGGCTGGCACCCTAGCCACTTGAGCTATAGGTGCCAAGCCAGCAATATCTTATTTTTTATATTGTTCTTGAAACTTGTTCTGTATCTGTACTCTCATGACCTTCCAATCCATCCTCCACAGCATCCCTTTACTATGTTGCTCAGTGCTATGGGTTGAATGTCCCCTCCAGAATCAGGTTGAAATTTAATTGCTATTGAATCATTAAGAGATGATTAGGCCATGAGGTTCTGCCCTCACGAATGGGTTAATATCATTGCCCTGAGAGTGGGTTTGTATCCCAAGAGTGAGTCATAAACTGAAGTTTGATCCTCCCTTGCTGGTTTACTCTCACCCTCTCTTGCCCTTCCCTCTTTCCCCATTTGATGACACAGCATGAAAGCCCTTGCCAGATGCTGGCATCATGCCCCAGGACTTACCAATCTCCAGAACTGTGAGCCAAATACATTTCTATACAATATACATCCCCTAGTCTGTGATATCCTTTTATAGTAACACAAAACTTATTAAAACACTTACTAATCATATTGTTTATGAAGATCTCAGAAAATATTTAAACCCCTTAGCAAAATACAGAAAACTTTTCACTGCTCATCCTAGGAAATGACAGCCACACTTTATCAGCACTTGCTACACATAAGACACTGTGCTAAAGCACTAAAAACACATTTGATATTTTATTGTCAATAAATCTGTATGGAAGGGAGTAGAACTGTTATCTCTATTTTAAAGATGACAAAATAGAGAATTTGAGAAATTAAATAAGTGCTTGAAGCCAAACAGCTGCTCTGTGACCACAATGGGGTTCATGGCCCATGCGCCCAACCACAGTGCTACGCCACCTTCCTTACTGCTCCAAGGCCCCACTTTCCAGCACTCTAGCAAGTGTGGACTCCAGCCACGTCTCCTCTTTCACAAGACCACAACACACCTGTCAAGGCCTCCATGTGGAATGTTGTTTCTTATTTGTACTCTTCTAAAAAATACTGACTCATCTCCAGCACTCAGCAAAGTAAGGTTTAGAAATCTGCTCTGAAAGCAATTTTCAAGAATTTTGTAAAATACCACAAGGAGGGACAGGCTTTGGTAGCATTTCATAGCCTCCTGGGATATATTAGGGAACATCTCTACTTTGGCACAAATAGAGAAAAGGCAGTTTTTAAATAAGCTTCAATAATTTATGTTTATGTCTCATAAAGCAAGTAATAATTTTGGCCAATAGCACTGGCAGATGACAAACAGCCTTCACAAAACTACACCTATACATTTATACACTTAATACAAGCAAATGTGAACTAATTTGGGGGACCATATATTCAAGTGAAAGAACATTGGCTTTGAACTCAGGCTTACTGGGATTTGAAATTTTCTACCATTTACCAAATATGTATCCTGGGCCTCTGGGCCTCAGTTTTTCCTTTTTACAAATAGGAGTGAAATAACTAGATCATAGACATTCTTCCAGCATTAAATGACAAAATTCTTATAAAGATCCTAACATGGCTCCTGAAAGAGACAATTTTATTTATCTTCTGAACATCATTTTCCCAGTTCTTTAACTCAAAAAACTGCAGCCTCAACTATATTACAGAGTCTTTTAATGAGATCATAGGAGCAACCAAAATATTTTTCACATTTCCTATAGTTACAATCTGGACTGTCAAATTTAGAGACTGGAGATAGCAGGAAAATGCAGGGCTCATTTAAATAAATATGGTAGATCTCTTATGAAAAGCTACCAGAGTTAAATATCATGACCGATCTCCTACTCATGATCAATTCACCTCTTCATTACCACAAAGGAGACATCCTAGAAGAAGCAATGAGGGGACTAGAAAAACACCAGTGAGTGACCCTAAGCCATTCATTAAGTACTCTTCTGCACAGAGTCCTGTGGTGGACACCATGTGACTCAAGTAAACAGAGCTCTCCTCCATGAACTTACAGTCTGTAATTAAATGAGAGAGAGAGATTCCCCTGGCTTTGCCTCTGAACTTGAAAGCAATCCAGGTAGTAACAACTGGCAGGACTTCTGGCAGAAGTCGTGGAATCTTTAGGAGCTCAGAAACACCAAATTGAGACTCGTCTGTATGACTGTGTGGCAGCTGCAAGCCCCACACAATTAGAATGTTGGCAAGTCAAGTGGAAAACTGAGCCAGGAATAATACCAAGCAGCAGCGGCAGCGCCTCTAAACCGAACCATTCCGCCACATGTTTTAAACATACGTTTAGCCCAGCAGGGTTCACGGTGACAGCTGAAAAGCTCCTTCAGAAGCTATCAGAGATGACATTTATAAAAGTCTCACGGTGCCCTAATATGCCAATAAGAGTGTTTTCCTCTCCTGTTAGCATGAAATGTGCATGAGAGTGCAGCATACAGACCCTCAGGGTGAGAGGAAGTATCCAACAGGGCAGGGTATTTCCCTTGGGCCAAGCCACCACTCTGACTCCTGTGGCAGCTGGAAACTGTCATCTTACTATCACAGAAGCCGAGAACTACACTTTCCCATTTTCTCACAAGTCACCCAGGAAATGCCTAACAATTCCTGGAACATCTCAGCTTTCAAGTCTCTAAACAGAATATCACATACCGTTTGGCTCACATAGTATTCAGTCAAAACCATTTAGAATGGATAATTTCATATTTCTAAACTGTGTATGATCAAAAACAACAACAACAAAAAAAAAAAACACATTCTTGTTATTGGCAAAAGAGCAGGGACACCAGAGGAGTAACTACATGGAGACTCTACTATTATGTATGTCTCTACAAGGTTGCTGAATGACCACAATCCTTATTTGGCCCTCTTTATAGCTAAAATATCTTACAAAATAATATACCAGAGCTCTGGCCCTACAAACATAATACTTCTAAATCTTCCCTATTTCTCTGAAACTTGGCCACAGAAAATAAATTAAAATAACTTTAAAAACTTAATTCTTTTTAAGTAATCATCTTTTTAAACAATCTAAAATGAAGTGGATAGCTCATAAAGAAACTCACATCAAGTGAGTTCCCATAGTTCTGAATGGAAAGATCCACTTCATATTTCAACAAATTAGAACAGAATAATTTTCAAAGACATTTAAGAATCTAAAATTCGGTCATGTTAATTTCATAATGAAAAAATTCTCTTTAGAGCACTTCATAAGTAACAGTAAATCCACAGTCACCATATTATACAAACTACTGGACACCCAAGCCCCTGGACTCTTGCCAACCACAATGTCAGGGTTCCATTCATTGTTGGATGGTTTGCCACCCAAAATTCCATCTCTCAAGCCAAGGGAGGGCAATGTATTTTTAAAACATAGTAAAGTGGTTTTGAAAAACTAAGAAACAGTTCTTTGTGGAAACAGAGACATAAGAATAAGGTCAAATCCACAGAAGGAAATTAACATGTTCTTGCAAATTAGAGCATAAGTTTCCTACAGAAGGCTGTGTTAACTTGCCTGACTGTAGTAATCATTTTGCTGTGTACACGTACATCAAAACATCATGTTGTACACCTTAAATATGTGAATACAATAAAAATAAATTTCCAGAAGCCCAGTACTAAGGCTCATCAATAGCACCATAAGAATAAAAGGTGAACAATTTAAATGATTCATCCTAAAATAAGCCTAAAAAGTGGAGGATGTATGCCCCAAGAGCAAAAATACTCAAACGTACATTTATTTCACTGGATTTCCCCACACACACTGGATTTTTTTTAAACAATAGAGGTTTTCACTGTGAATCACTTCTTGAATTTACTAAATTGCATAAATTTTCAATTATTTTGAATTATATTATATTTACATCTTTCAAATTTCAAAAATATGCCTCACATTTTAAAATTTAATAACTAAATGTCACCCTTTCCCAACTTTGAATAATTGATTTCTTTCCATCTCAACATTCCTTCTCCAAGTCTTTCAAAACTAAAAAGATGGTGTATGCTACTGCTTATCAGGGTCCCAATTCTGCCACAGATGAGATGGAGTCCTTGCGCAAGTAACCTTGCCTCTTTGTATTCAAACTCCTCACTTTTAAGATAGCGTAGTAGTGATAAGGAGCTCAGAGCACTGCTGTAAAGACTTTAAACAGGATGAAACATGTAGAGGCTCCAGAACACCACCTGGTACATCGTTACATCTACTGCATATTAGCCATGATCATTATGAATGTGGATCTTTTGCAGCTGCTCTTAAGCAAGTGGTATTTTCTGGGGAATCAATACCTTCTACTTAATCACTTTTACCTGTTATAACTATAGTTTAAGCTGACCAATCTCAAAAAAAATTAAGATACAACAAATCATTTGGAAGCTAAATGGAACAAGTCACACAGTCCAGTGAGCAGAACCTGCCCCAGTCAGACAACAGACAGGCCAAGACAGGGATTAGCATGTGCTATAGAGGCTTCTCTAAAGAGAAGAGCCACACAATTCTGAACAGAAATATTAGTGTACAAGAAATCTTCGTTTTTCAGTATTCTTCCCAAATAAACAATGAGAGGGTTTTTTTCATATACACGATTCAAGAATGGATTAGGAAAATGTTGCAATACATCATATTATAGTATTGGTTACTAAGCAAAATATTTGCTAAGGACTGATGAGCTAACACTCTAAGTTACCAGATAAGCTCTCTCTTCAGAGCTACAAATTTTCCTGATTGCTTTATGATTCACAAACGTTCCAATTATACTAGAAATATTTTTTCTTTCTTTTCTTTATATTTCTTTTTACTCTTAATTCCCTATAGAGAATAGTATGGCATTTTCTCCATGTCATCAGGATGGTGGGAACAGCAGCTACTGAAAATTCTGTCCGCAAACACTCACAAACGTGATACCCCAGGTGTATATGCCCATCGCAGTTGCCAAAGCAATTTCACTAATACGTGCATTAGCTCATGGACTCTTCACAACAAGCAAACAGAAGGAGGGAAGGTATATTTTTCCAATAACTAATGAAACTGAAGCCCAAATGTATGGTTTCCGGGATTTCTAATGCAATTGCTTCTTCTTCCACGATGTGCTGCAACATGGACCCCAGGTCCTACTTCAGGCTACACTCAAGACAGCCACACATACTGCATGGCTATAAATATCCCCCAGTCTGTGTTCTGTCTCCCTGTTTAGTCTTGATGACAAAATTTCCTGGCCTAAGTAGCTCACTAAATTTTAACCAAGTGCCAGAGTTCTCAAGTAAGACAGTGAAGGAGCACTTAACCTGTCTTCCTAACCAGGCTGTTGTTAGTTATGTGCATGTCATCTTCCCCAACCAGATGATGGTATTAGAAATCAAACTAGCAAAAGCAATAATGATAATAGCAACTATCAGGTAGCACTGTGCTAAACCTTTTATTTATGTTATATTCATCCCCACAACAATCCTACAAGGTAAGTTATTAGTATTCTTATTTTACACACAAGGGAACTGTAGTGATTATGTCAGCTTTAAAAATTAACTTCAGCTATATTCAAAGGCCACCCACTTTTTAAGATGGCATGTTGTTTTAAATCTCTGAGTTCCCAATATGCTTACCACATCATTGTTATTCATTAACAGTGTGTTAATAAGGAGAGACCCAAAAAGCAATGTACATTATCCTGGCCATGTTAGAAATCTCCATTTTCTTACTGACACCCACTCCCAGTTTTCTCTCCTGTAGAAGCTGCTCTCTTCCACTCCTCTTAGTTCAGAGGAGTGGAGGGGTCTGCATACTCTCTGCCACAGCTGCCAAATAATTAATCACTCACAACCACCCCTAGCATCCACCTTTGAGGCACAATTGCTCACTTATGCACTTTTCTACATTTTCATCTGGTGACCAGCATGATGCATGCCGAGTTCTTCAGTAACTTTAGCACTCACGACTAAACCTTGTATGGCCCTCAATTGCCCACCACATTTTTCTTGACTTTCTCAATGTAAAAAAAATACAACTGTGTTCAACCACTTTCTATCCTATGATCTCTTAGAACTGTCCCATTTTCAAAGTTTTGATCTTTGTATTTACCCGCTCTGGCTACTATATTCTTCTTTCTTCCAATTTCTCCCTTACTAAACCTGATCTTCTCCCTTCTTCAACAACTGCAGCCTCATAAACAATCTCCCTCATATCCTTGCTCTGTCTTTCTCCTTCATCTGCTCCCCTCCGCTACAAATAAGCTAACTCTTCCATAACCTATAAAACCGTTCCCATGAGTCTACTCAGAATCAAATCCTTCCCCATGTCTCCATTTACTACCTGTTCATTACTAGAAATTTACAATTTGAGTGAATCCACATGTAGGAATTTAGTCTTACTCCAGGGCAATACAAAAAGACATGAGCAGGCAGTTACAGGATGAGTGCTCCGTGTTTCTGTGATAATATTTCAAGGATCAGAAATAAAATGATGACATGGCAAGATGTCTTCACATTAGCCATTGGCTATCCAAATGCAAGAAATCACCTTTAAATTCAGGTTGGTACCTCTTTCTAGATTCACTTGATTCTGTTAAAGGTGTGTTCACTAATTACTTTTCTGCGATTACTCAGCACAGGGTAGAATCTTCTTCCATCCTATAGTATGTGAAAGCCAGGCATATCACCATTTTGTAGTAATATTTCTCCAAACCATGTTTTCGTCATTTTTTATAAAAGGAGGTATGTGCTCTCTATCATCATATACAACTCACCTTAAAAATACATATAGTTATGCCATAAAAATAAGTGAATGTGTACTATTTTATAATATAAGCCTACTCACCTTTAGACCAGAACTATTTTCAAAATCTGACAAATTCTGATTTTAGTACTTTTTTGAAGACAAACTAAAAAATTCTCAAAATTCTAAAGTTTTAGGGTAAAACATGAAGTTATGTTTTGTAACTTTTGTTAACTAATTAAGAAAAATGAAGATTTTAATGTGAGATGCAAAGTGTAAAGATTCACAGATGGATATCCTATATTTATGTGGATTTATTTATATTTATTTTACTTGCTTTTATTAGGAGGCAAATATATAACCAACAGTTTTATGAATAAGGAATGCTTTATTAGTCAAGTTACTATGAAATGCCTATTACTTCAGGTCATTTAGTATAACATTAAATATAACAGAGTATTTAATTTACATACAATTATTTCTTGGCTTATCAACCATCAGATAGACACCATTCACCCCAAATGAACATCTAAGGATAGAGACCAGTAAACTCAGTCTCTATTCTCTGAGATTGGATCCATTTTCTTCTTCCCCCTGATTCCCCTCCAGGGGGCAGTAGAGTTATGATGATGAGCTCTGATTCCCAGCTCTGTCAGTGTCAGTTACATCAACAAGGACAACTTATTTAACATGAGCCCTAGTTTTTTATACATAAAATAAAGAAAAGAATAGAACCTACTTCACTGTTAGAAGGGTGAAATAAGACAATGGCCATTATATAATAAGTGCTCCATCAATACTTGTTGCTAATATTTTATTTATTAGCATTACATTAGCTTTCCCCATGATATCATCACCAAACATAATTTATTAAATTAATACATTTTAAGCACCTAATGCACATTAGGCACTGTAGGTGATGATGCTAAAAATACAATACAAGCTCTCTTCTCCATAAATTCTCACTCGTTACAGTCACATTACATATGAGCTAACAATGTAAATTATAAATAAAATAATATAGGAAGGCCAATATATACAGGACTGCCAAAGTACAAAGGAGAAAATGTCATTAACTCCAATAGGATGAAAAAGAGAGGGGGATTCTTGTCGTCGTTGTAGGATAAGTAGATGGATAAAATTGAGTTCAAAACTGAAGTGCCCACCTCCCAATCTCCTGCCCCTCACTCCTTGGACACCATGCCTAGCTGTATGGACAAAGGCATATGACCCCAGCACAGCCAATTAGATGCTTGTGACTAAATCTTTGATATTTGAGAGAAAGATGCCAAGTTGCTGAACAAGTCAGAGACTATTCTCAGTCCCCACAGCAGAGGCCAGAAGCCAGTGGTCAGTGGAGTGCTGGTGAATGGCCAGAAGTAGCATTTCCAAAAGCAGCAAGAATTCCATGCAGGCTGCTCCAATGGAATGAACTCATGTGGGTCTTCAGCTGTTTATTCTCCCATGGTTCCTAATCTCTTTTTGAATCTGGTCTCTAGCCCTCTGGCCAATTTGTAAGAAATCCAATATCCTTCCAACAAATTATTTTCCTGCCTGTGTTGGACAGAGGTGTTCTGTTATTTGCAACCAAGAACCCAGGATGGTACCTTAAGCCCTAAAGTAAAACTTTCCATTCTCATTGGGACAGAGTCTCTGGCTTCCCAGTTGACCTTCAATTACCACTTTCTTCTATGTTAACTAAGATACTATTTTGTTACCTCTTTCAATTTAAATGAATTTCTTGATTATGACACTTTACCTTAGCAAATGCCTGTCACAGAAGTTATTGTCTAAATTTTCATTTAGCAAAAGAATCAATTGTTCCTACTTGCCACAGAAAAAAATCTGCCATGATTCATCTTTTCCACAAAAGACTCCCTTACTCTTTTCATTCTATGATGAGCAATGAAGAAGAAAAAATTACAGCGAAGAACAATGCAACGAAATGGAGAAAAATAAGAAATAACCTATTGGTTTCCTGTAGGAATTAACAACCCACTCCTATCTTTGTTTTCTTCTAGATAATAGGCTGATCAAATTAGCATTTTTGTAAAAAGTCATGTGTCAGTAATTAGTTGCTTAAAGTAGAAACCTCAGACACACAGGCATAGCCTAGCCTATGGACCACTGGTGGAGGATGAACAAGGGTAAAAGGTTGAGTTGAAAACGTCCAGCCCTCTAAGAGGCTCTCAAAGACCACCAGGTAGGGAACCAACACTGAGAATCAAGTGAAGAGAAAGATCCGAGCCAGCTACTGAGAAAACAAAGATTCACTTTCCTGCATTTCTCATGCTGTATGGTATATAGGCAACAAAACCCAGTGAGAGCATGTAATAAGACCTTTTCACTTTCATAGCCACAAATTTCTTCCCCCTCCTTTATCACTTCCCAGCTGTCTCCAGATTTTATTTTATATCCACTTGAGCTATGAGGTCAGAGTTAAGCCTTCAGGAATGTGTCTCTCTATAGGCAGAAACCTGACTCTCTCTGAAAAAACTCTTAGTAGACCTTGGGAAAACTGCAGTTGCTATCACATGTACAGAGAGAGCTTTTGCAGTCATTGGACTTTAAATGTTCTTTTTGTTGGGCTGCCAAAAGGTTACTGCTCCCTGGAGAACTGAGCCAGTTCCTCTAAACCCCTCCCACTGACTCATATGTTTGTCTGGCTGCAGCTGCTAAAAAAGATGGGAATTTAAATGCTGCTACTCAAATGCTACAGCAATAACCAAAACAGTGGCAATATTCTCAGGTCTCAAATCGAAATCCATACTGCGAAAGGAAGTGAGTGGGGGACGAACATCGGAGACAAAATATTGTAATACAGAATGGATAAAGACGGGGGGAAAAAAAGGAAGGAAGTCACAGTTTCTCATGGCTGGAAACTATTTCACTCTGTGACCTTGCTAAAGGCAATCTCATGGATTTATTTTTTTGGCCCTATGGTTGAATTTTCTTTGGCTTAGAATACATGGAAGTTGGTATTGATAACTTGTCCATTGTCACAATGTTATAATCATACTTTTCTGCAATGCTCAGAGAGCTTTAAAAGTTTATTGTTAGTGTTGTTTTGTTATTACTTCCATCCTAACAATATCTCAGTATTTCCTAAGCAAAGTAAAACCTGCTTAGTTCTCAAGTTCTTACACACAATTCCAGAAGAAATGGGAAAGCCCATGCCATTGTCATCTGGGTTTCTGACTCTATTTCTGTAGCCTCCTTCTCTCCACCCCTTTCTACAGTCCCTCACCAATGTCCTAGTGTTCTCAAGTTTTCTCGTATCTCCCATCAAATAGGAAAGTGACCTAATAAGCATTGATCCAAGGTGTGATGAAGAAAGAGCTCTGCTATTCTCAGCAATTATTCTACCCTCAAAAAGAGACAAAAGGAAATGACACTCGCCACACAGAAATGGCGGATAATACAACTTTTACTCAAAAGCCAAAGAGAGAACTGGAGCTGGAAAGCTTCCCTGGAACCCCTCAACTCATATTGCTGAGGTACACTGAAGGTACAATTCTCTAAAATACTGAAATCTTTGCCACTGATGCTTATTACCTTACAAATCCTGTACAACCCATTTGATCTAAAAACAGCTGTAACACAGTTGTTATAGCCGTTTACCCCATGTGAAAGCCCACGCCCACACATCAGAACTGTCAATGTAGCATGTGTTAGGGAATGCTCAGCCTCACAGGAATCTAGGTCTCTTCCGTAGACTCTCTTTATCTGTTATAAAAACACAGTGTTATTCAGGCTTATTTACCCTAAAAGAGCACTTTGGAGTTCCACTATCTGTGTCTCACCTTCTCGTTGTGGTTGTAATCCCGTCACTACCTAACCATTATTTTGCATGACTATCTCTGACAATAGGTACATAATCCAGAGTCCATTTGATTTTGTCTTTAGATCTTGCTTGTTGAAAGCTCCATACATTCACTGTCTACCAGTTTTTTCAGTGTATTTCCACTAAGATCTGAAACTATTTTCTTTTTTTCTTTTTTTTTTTGTTTGCAGTTTTGGCCGGGGCTGGGTTTGAACCCACCACCTCCAGCATATGGGGCCAGTGCCCTACTCATTTGAGCCACAGGCACCGCCCAAGATCTGAACCTATTTATAAACTGCTTCCCTTCCTGGAAAATGTTTGTTACTCCAAGGAAAATTCTCAGGTTTTAGACTATCACTTTGGAATTGGTTGCTTTGGCATGGATCCTACTTTTTTTAATTCTGGGGAAAAATATTCCAAAAATTCATTTTTAAATAATGTCAGCTAAATCGAGTATGTTATTAATATTTTGTACAATCAGGCCTCCACACCAAAACTGTAAACTCTTGGAGTTTACACAGTAAAATTGTTTACTGGTGAAAAATGTGCATGCCATTGGTTTGTTTGTCCACTTAATTATCAACATCGTCACCATTCCTCCTGATGCCTACCATAGTTTCCATGCACACAGTGAGTGCACAGCATTGGGTACAGGCTATTGAACTAGATAATCCAATAGTTAAGTCTGCATTTTGACAAGCCAACATTTTTGCCTACACAGACAAATGAAAATGGAGTTTTTAAAATAGCTTGGTCTATGAAATACAAACTGACACTTGTCTCCTAGCTAAGAAATCTATAAATGTAGAGGTGGTGAGGAATTCTATCATTTGCTTTCTAGAACACCAGCTAATGACGCTCTGGCTTGTCATCAAATAGTTATACATCTCAAGGCGCTAGGTCCCCTTGCCTTTTAAATCTTCAAGAGGTAGAACAGATCTTTATGTTTCTTCAGGTGCGTTTGGGCCTCAGATGCTTCCTTTCTTCCTATGTGTCCCCTTCTGTACTTTAGGCCATTCATTACTCCTCACAAGAGTTTGTAATATATGTACAAAAAACTAAGTTAAAAGCTACTATTGTACATTAGTCATCATTTCTGTGGTACATTTGAGAATTTTTACTTCAAATGTTTCTTTTAAAAATGTAAAATTACCCTGGTTAGAGTAACCTATGCATTAACATTTAGTAATGCTGGAAAATTATAGCTTTCTTTTTTTAATATTAAAATACAAAGAAATTACTAGACTTAATGGACATTGTGGAAGTAAAATACATTTTTAACCTCATTATAATAGTTATGTTTTCAGCAGATAGATGGGGTTTATAAGACTCTACATAGGTTGGATCCTAATTTTGAATGGCAACATTAATGGAATATTATATACATTTGATAATATTTGATAAATATTATATATAAATCTTTTATTATATATAATATTTGATTACATTATAATATAGTCTGACTATGTATAGTCTTTTAATATAGTCTGACCATATATATAGTCAGACAATTAAGTTTGAGAACTCATCCTAGAAAAAGTGCTACATATCTCACTGCTGAATATCACTATGGTCACTTTCTAAGTGCTCCCCATGGGAAGCTGTGCACTGATGCCAGTGCCTAGTCCAACCTTCAAAGCAGTTTTGGAACTCTTTTTCTATAACGGTCACCAGAGCTGTCATCATATTAACCTTACTATCCTAAATGTCACTGAAAAGTTTCCTTTCAGTATTTCTTTTATCTTCACTGGAGGCCAGATCAGGTGAGTAGGTTGGATGCTATTTGTTTACTGGCTAAAAACTCCCCCACAGATAGTACTGAGGGAGCTGGTTCATTACTGTGATGCAAGAGCTGTGTTGTTTTGCACACACCTTTCTCAGTCCAAGATTTTCAGTTAAGCATTTCCTAACTGTTTCTCTTTTGACGTTTACTTGGTCTACTATGCTTCTCACAGTCAGCTGACAATTTTGACACACAATTCAAGGAATTTTTGCAATATATTTCTCAGTCTCTGGTCTTTCCTGGCTGATCTGACCTCTCTTCACCAGTGACACTTTATCTACCCTCAGAAAAAGGTTTAATTCATTTGTACACTGCCATCTTCTTCATGCCATTATCCCCATAAACTTGGACTAATATGTCCCTAATTTCACTTCCACTCTTGCCAAGTTTAAAAAGAAATTTAATGTTTGTTCATTGCCCTAATTCAAGCTCTAACATTCTCTCAACGGCACACAAAACACTCAACAATAATAATGAACACCACTCTGCAAGACACAGCTACACATTAATATGAGCACAGCTGTGAGACACTAATATACCAAGGTTATGAAACCTTACCAAGTACAGTGCTGCAAAGTTAAATTGTTGGTGGCAAGTTCACTAACTTAATTGTCAGGCATCATACGTATGCTTATACTTGTATATTTGGATGTGTATATATTTATGTTCAAGATTTTGTTGATGCCTCCGAAGAGTGTATTTCTCACCTGTATCCCAATCAGATCCAGATCCCTTTGATTTGGTAACAAAAAGAAAACTGTTGAGGGAAACCAAGCATCCCTCAGTGGTAAGCACTTACTGCTTGACAGTGTCCTCTGATTCTCCTAACAGCCCTACCAGGTGGCAATTATTATTAATATTTAATAAATGAAGAAATTCTTATTTGCTATAGTTTTCCTGGCCAGTAAGTAAAAGAGGAAAAATACCTGACTGCCAAGACTTCACGACACCAGACTTCCAGAGGACACAACTGAGAATCACAACAAAGTCAACAGCTCACAAAAAACTCTCTTACTCTCCATAGCGTTTGCAAATATTTTTTTTTAAGATAGTTTCCTGGAAGGATAAAACTCAGGTTCCCATAAATAGTATGATACTAATGTTTTTGTCACGCGCTAGCTCACAAAACCTGTTTTACCTAAAACGTGTTTAAATAGCTCGCCCTTTACGATAATTGCTTTTAAAAAAGAAAACAGTAGCATTGTTATGCACATACAGTATTTCAACCTATGTGTCTTACAATGTGGTAACATCATAATAAACCTTACCAACTATTCTTTCTCAACATATAGAATATAACAATTAGAAGAAAGCATAAATAGGGTAAACCACCTTCTCAGTTTTCCTGGAAATTGGGAGGCTCTAAAGGGGTTCCTGGGAAATGGACATTAGTGTTGAAACTGAGAAAGTACCAGGCAAACTGGGATAAGCTGATCACCCTGCATATGGCCTGGTCTAACCCCTTCTGAAGGAAGCCAAAGTTGCTAGAAAACACATATAGGCCAAGTGGTTAGTGACCTGTGCCACTTGTACGCATTTTTATCCAGAGTCATTCCTTCTCCAGACACACATAGTACTATAATTTCTCAGACTTAATCACTAGTTTAACTGTTAATCATTTCTGTGAACCACTACAAATTTTCGTTGTCAGGGACCAATTCTATGTTCACTTTGTACTTTCAGCACCTAGTCTGGTTCCTGACTCAGGATATGTAACTCAATGTATGTTTGTTGATTGCCACTAAAGGACTAGATTGTGTTGCATGGGGGATTGAAGTCGTTCTTCAAGTTGGGATGGACCACAGAGACAACAGTCAATTAGAGATGAAAACTAGGAGCAGCAGCTGACATCTTTACCTATTAATTTTTCCTTTATTTCCTGTATTTGATATAATAAAAAAGCACTGCTTTTTAAAAAAATAAAATAAAATGCATTTCAAAAAAGAGCAATTATCAGGGCCTTGTGTTCCCCTGATTAGTCAGGGGGATGCTGATCGGGAGGTGAAGATCATGCCATAGGATAAATCACTACCTAGTTGTCCTGGTTGCCAGGGTTTCTGCCAACAGAGCAACATCACTCTGCCACATGCTCTGCCCTCATTTGCTACTCACCTGTTGCCCTCACAAATTATTGTGGGGTTTTGAAAAATAGGGCAATCCGGTGAACAGATTCCAATCTTTGTTTTCTTACTGTATCAGTAATGGCCTCCAGTTCCTGTTCATATTAAAACCTGAACTGGAATGGAACATGCTTAAAAACGGATGTAGTGTTTGAGACATGAAACTTGAGAGAAGGGAGTTTTTCTCCAGCTGTGCTGCATGTCCACATATGTCAAAATGCTCATGGCTGGACTCTGTGCTTCTGAGTTACATTTTTCCCTCTTAAAAGGATGAGAGCCATGTACCACAACTCATTAAGAAATTACCCACTAAGCACAATGGTTCCCAAGTAGCTTTCTTTGATCAGTAAAAATGGCATATTACACTTGCTATAGCCCTTTAAGTCTGGGGCACTGCCCAGAAATTCCAAAAGATAAAAATATTAGAATTTTGAAGTTGACCCAGAAATGTTTCTTCATTTCACAGTACACTGTAATTCAAAGAATTACATTCATTACTATTTAATTTTTCAAGTATTTCTACACCCACTTAAAAACATCCCCTTTTGTCCCCCTCTCACTTGAAATTCACAGAGTATCCCTGACCTACAACTTGAAACTATGCTCTGGAGTTATTTTATTTTATTGCAAAAGTAGATGTCCAGGGTTTAGTAGGCCATCATGTGTTACTTGATGACACACAACCACACAAATGGCGCTGTGCCATGCAGCTTCCTCACTCCCAACTCTCCCCCCATTTCCATTCCATAGTTTAAAATAAGCAGTGAGTAAAAAACTGACAGAGATGAAAAACCCATCACCAAAGGACAGTACAGACTGAATGTCTGCTAGGAAGGAAAGGCCCCTTTCTTTCCTAAAGAGAGGCTATGAGAGGTTTGTGTGTCTTCTCTCTGTGTAGATGAGAGAAGGTTTGCAGGGCCACTTTCTTCTGCTCGGGATACTGTACTTACGGTTGCAAGTAAAACAAAACCCCAAACCATAGTACCTCTTATGATAATCCAGATGAGCTTAATACCAAATACAATCCTCATAGCACCATTCAATCTTTAGAGCAGAAAATAGAGAAACAAACTCTAGAACAGGCATGCTTCATCTTATCATACTTCACTTTATTGTGCTTCACAGAGACTGTGTTTTTATAGAAATCAAAAGTTTGGGACAGCCCTTCTTTGAGCAAGTCTATTGGTGCTAACTATATAATCACTTGTGCTCACTTCATGTCTTGTGTTACACTTTGGGGATTCTCGAAATATTTCAAATATGTTTTCATTGTTCCTATATCTGTTGCAGTGATCTGAGATCAGTGATCTTTAACAGCACTATTGTCATTGTTTTAAGGCACCATTGAGCGCATCCAGATAAGACACTAAACTTAATCGATAAATGTGTGTGTTTTGACTGCTCCACTGACCGGCCATTCCCCCCATTCTTCTTCATCTCTTTGGGTCCCCCTATTTTCTGAGACACAACAATAGGCCCATTAATAATCCTACTATGACCTCCAAGTGTTCAAGAGAAAGGAAGAGCAGCATATCATTCACTTTAAATCAAAAGCCAGAAATGATTAAGCTTAGTAAGGAAGGTGCAGTGGAAGTTGAGACAGAACAAAAGCTAGGCCTCTTGTGCCAAATGATCAGCCAAGTTATGAATGCCAAGGAAAAGCTCTTGAAGGAAACAAAATGTGCTACTCCAGCGAACACACAAATGATAAAAAAAGCAGAACAGTCTTATTGTTAATATTGAGGGAGTTTCAGTGGTCCAGACAGAGGAGCTGATGAGCCACATCACCCCTTAAGCTAAACCCTAATCCAGAACAAGACCCTAGCTCTATACAACTCCATGAAGGCTGAGAGAGGTGAGGAGAAAGCAGAAGAAAATTCTGAAGTGAATAGAGTTTGGTTCACAAGGTTTAAGGAAAGAAATCATCTCCAAAGCATAAAAACACAAATTAAAGCAAGTGGTAATGTAAAAGCCACAGCAAATTTTCTAGCTAAGATAAATGATGAAAGTAGATAAACTAAACAACAGAGTTTCAATGTAGATGATACAGCTTTCCTTCCCGACCACACTATCTAAGACTTTCATAGCTAGAGGAGAGAAGTCAAGGCCCAGCTTCAAAGCTTCAAAGGATAGGCTGGCTCTTTTGTTAATGGCCATTACATCTGGGGACTTTAAGTTGAAGCCAATGCTCTTTTACCATTCTAAAAACCCTAGGATTCTAAGAATCCTGAGAATTCTGCTAAATCTACTCTGTCTGTGCTTTATAAATGAAATAATGAAGCCTGGATGACAGCACATCTGTTTATAGTATTTACTGAATATTTAAAACCCACTGTTGAGAACTACTTTTCAGAAGAAAAAAATCCTTTCAAAATATTACTGCTCACTGACACTGCACCTAGTCACCCACTCAAGAATGCTGATGGCAATGTAAAAGGTCATGCCTGCTAATACAGCATCCATTCTGCAGTCCATGGATTTAGATGTAATTTTGACTTTCAAGTCTTATTACTTAAGAAATACATTTCATAAGGCAATAGCTGCCATAGATATTGACTCTTTTGATGGATCTGAGCAAAGCAAATTGAAAACCTTCTGAAAAGGATTCATCATTCTAAATGCCATTAAGAACATTCAAGATTCATGGGAGGAGGTAAAAAAATCAACATTAACAGGAGTTTGGAAGAAGTTGATTCCAGTTCTCTTGGTTGACTTTGAGGAGTTTGAGACTTTAGTAAAAGAAGTAACTATAGATGTGGTGATGGAAATACCAAAAGAACTCGAATTAAAGTGGAGCCTGAAGATGGGGCTGAACTGCTGCAATCTTATGATAAAATTTAAACACCCGATGAGTTTCTTTTTATGGATGAGCAAAGAAAGTGGTTTCTTGAGATGGGAACTACTCTTGATAAGGATGCTGTGAAGACTGTTACAATGACAACAGAGAATTTAGAATATTATATAGGTTTGAGGTGGAGGTAAGATGGCGGAGTGCAGCCAGCTTTCCACAGAGGCACCCAACCAGAAGGAGAGTTAAAAGACAGAAGAAGTTTAGCAAGTAAGCCAAGGGTTTGGACCTGAGCCAAGAGAGAAGGTTGAAGAATGCATACCAACCCTGCTGAGGCAAGCTGCAATACCAAAGACAGAAACAATAGGTACTGAATCCATTGCCAAGCTGATGGGAGTCCCCTCCCCCATGACAAGGGCTCACAGTAAACTCCATACAAACAAGCAAGCAGAGTTCAAACATCCTCCCATTCCATCCCATGGGAGAGATCCTCTAAAAACTGGACCTTCTACCTGTACTAGGATGCCATGGCACTCTCCTGCCAGGCATAAAACTGTATAAAACTATATATATTCTCTACCTGCAACTCTGAACTCCCAGCACTCCCCTCCTCTCTCACCCCAAGGTCTGGAAACCTGTCCCCCATGGAGTCCAGATTCTCAGGCATTTTCTCAAGAGGTGTGGATAGGGGAAGGGCTATTGCTTGGCTGTGCTGTGATTCTGTGGCACAGGAGTAAGGAGAGGATGGTCAGCTGAGAGGGAACCATGCAGGAGCATGAACCTGCAGGAGCATGAACCCCAGGAGTAGAACAAAAGCAGTGGTAGGAATAATAAGGCTCACACCCCTGGAGCGGCTATCCCGGACAGACATGCCCTGTTTATCTGGGCAACCAGAGGAAGCCAGGCACCTTCTCTGGTGGCAGCTACTGGTGGGTGGACCTGGGATGTGAGTAAAGGAGCGCAGGGACTAGAATATGCACCGCAGAGCTGGCAGACTTCCAGGGAGGGACAGAACCAGAGGTCAGTTTTACTGAGGCTGAGACACACCTGGCCCCCAGGGGATCATACCTGAGACAAAGGTGGGCAGGCAGAGGCAGGAACTGACAGCTCAGTGTAAGCTCTAACTTCTTGCCACTGCCTGGAACTGAGTCATGGTTTCTGTCACCTCAAGCATCTGATAACCAGGACAGAAACAAACTCTGCGAAGTTGTGCTGTTCTCCCAACAACATCAATCAGGAGCGGGGCTGGAACTGAGTGAACTGCCCCACCTCCATTAAGTACCCGAGGTTGTCAGGCCTTACCTCCCCTGCCAGATAGTGGCTGAGAACAGAGACCTGGCTAAAGAGAAATAGGTCTCTCTCTGACTCAGGCAGGTGTAAACCCCTGGTACATCTGCTCATTAGGGTGAACTGGATCACAGCCCCAGCCCTACTGGGGTTATCAGTGACTGGATGTGACAGAGGTGCAAGGTGAGGAAGGAGGCATCAACCTTCCCAGACTAATTTATTTTCTGGGTTCATCCTTCTGACCTCATGGAGCACTGGAGCCAGTCATACCTGAGCTTCCAGCAGACCCCTGCTATCTAGTTGCCACAGACCTTTTGAACTCCCCTACCTGAGATCAGTGCTGACTGGGAAAATTGATTTGGACCTTTTAATCTGGGCCAATCACCCAAGGACTATCCAAAGTTCTGACCTTGATGTGTGGTTGTGGGAAGGTGTGATTTTCATTTTCCAATTGTTGTCTGTGGGGGGCAGAGTGACTTAATTGCTGGTATTTCTCCACAGCTGAGACTTCAACCCAGAGTAACTAATTTACTAGGGTAGAACAGAGACCAGCTGAAAACAAGACAAAGTGACTTAGCCCCACAAACTAAGGAGGCCCCCAGTTTCTCAGGCCATAACACTGTACAGGTCCTTGGCAAAGCTCTAGGAAAAAAGCCAAATGATGTAAATTAAGCATGGGGCGGAATCAATGGAAAAACTTTGGTAACATGAATAACCAGAGTAAATCAACCATCCCAAGGAAAGACATGACAGATGCAACTGAAGACCCCATCCATAAACAAATGGCAGAGATGTCAGAAATTGAGTTCAGAGTCTGGATAGCAAATAAGATCAACAGAATGGAGAAAAGGAGGGAATCAGAATTTCAAATTATTCAAAAGATGTCTCAAGAATTCAATGAGTACAAAGATAAAATAACCAAAGATTTGGACACATTGAGGCAAGAGTTTGCAGCCCTCAAAGATATGAAAAATACAGTAGAACCCCTTGGTAACAGAATGGAACAGGCAGAAGAAAGGATCTCTGACATTGAAGATAAAGCTTTTGAATGCACCCAAGCACTCCAAGAGGAAGAGAAATAGCAAGCAAATATGGATCATTCTCTCAGAGAGCCCTGGGATAATTTGAAGAAAACTAATATTCACCTTATAGGAATCCCTGAAGGCGACAAAGTTGTTTCACAAAACACAGAAGCTCTTCTTCATGAAATTATACAAGAGAACTTTCCAGATATGCCAAGAGATTCTGAAATTCAGATAGAGTACAGTTTCAGAACCCCAGCACAACTAAACCTGAATAAGACATCCCCCAGGCAAGTCATAATTAACTTCACTAAAGTTAATATGAAAGAGAAAATTCTAAAAGCAGCCAGACATAAGAAAACCATAACCTATAAGGGGAAGAAAATTAGAATGACTGCAGATCTCTCTGCTGAAAACTTTCAGGCTAGAAGAGGGTGGTCATCAACTTTTAGTGTCCTAAAACAAAATAACTTTCAACCCAGGATCCTGTATCCAGCTAAACTGAGTTTCATCTATGATGGAGAAATTAAATACCTTAATGACATTCACATGTTGAAGACATTTGCCATAACTAAACCAGCTCTCCAGGATATTCTCAGACCTATCCTCCATAATGATCAGTGTAATCCTCCAACACAAAAGCAAACTCACCAAGAAACTTTTGATCCAGTTTCAATAGTGGCAAAAGGATTAAAAATAATCACTGAATTTTTGAAAAACTTGATACCCAAAATTTTTTATAATATTCTCAATTAATGTTAATGGATTAAATTGTCTCCTAAAGAGGCACAGGTTGGCTGACTGGATATAATATTCTCAATTAATGTTAATGGCTTAAATTGTCTCCTAAAGAGGCACAGGTTGGCTGTGTGACTGGATACAAAAACACAGGCCAGATATCTGCTGCATACAAGAATTTCAACTTACCTTAAAAGATAAATACAGACTAGAGTGAAGGGATTGTCTTCTATATTCCAGACAAATAGAAAGCAGAAAAAAGCAGATGTTATGATTTTATTCACAGATATAATAGGCTTTAAACCAACAAAAGTAAGCAAGGATAAGGATGGTCACTTTATATTTGTTAAGAGAAATAGTCAATATGATGAGATTTCAATTATTAATATATATGCACCCAACCAGAATGCACCTCAATTTATAAGAGATACTCTAAGAGGCTTGAGCAACTTGATTTCTTCCAGCTCCATCATAGTCAAGATTTCAACACTCCTTTGGTAGTGTTGGATAGATCTTCCAATAAGAAGTTGAGCAAAGAAATTTTAGATTAAACTGAACCATCCAACATTTGGATTTAACAGACTTCTACAGAACATTTCATCCTAACTAAACTGAATACACATTTTTCTCATCAGCCCATGGAACATACTCCAAAATCAATCACATCTTAGGTCACAAGTCTAACCTCAGAAAATTTAAAAGTATAGAAATTATTCCTTGCATCTTCTTGGACTATCATGGAATAAAAGTTGAGCTCAGTAACAACAGGAATCTGCAAACTCATACAAAAACATGGAAGCTAAATAACCTTATGCTAAATGATAGGTGGGTCAAAGATGAGATTAAGAAGGAAATTACCAAATCTGGGGAACAAAACAATAATGAGGGCACAAATGATCAGAACCTCTGGGATACCGCTAAAGCAGTCCAAAGAGGGAAATTTATAGCACTGCAATCCTTCTTCAAGAGAACAGAAACAGAGGAAGTTAAGAACTTAATGGGACATCTCAAGCA
>CAUYTI010072982.1:0-17877 GCA_963575145.1 Galago senegalensis
GCGGGCGCCTGTGGTCCCAGCTACTTGGGAGGCGGAGGCAGGAGACTTGCTGGAGCCCAGGAGTTGGAGGTTGCTGTGAGCTGTAATGCCACGGCACTCTACCCAGGGGGACAGCTTGAGGCTCTGTCTCAAAAAAAAAAAAAAAACTCACAAATGTTTTAAACCTCCCCTTACATCTTACATAATAGAGCATCTAGTAAACATCTGTCAAATGGAACTGTATAGACAAGGTCAGATGCCTCCCTATATACCCTCACAAAATCTTGTCATAGTATTCTGGGTCAATGCTAATTGTTGCTGCTGCTGTTTTAAATTTTTACCACACTGACTTACATTCTGACCAAATACTATTCCCCTCCTCTGACTTTCAAACCTATAAATCAAACTGTCTCAGATTGAACAATTCTCTTCTCCATCTGCTTTTCTTTCTGTGTTCCTAAGTCAGTGTGATGCCACCATCCACTCACTTGCCTGTGGCAGAAACCTGGAAGTCAAGGTTTCTTTTTCCTCTGCCTTACCCCTCACAGCCAGTTAATTACTAAATGTTGTTGACTCTCCTTAAATATTTATCAAATCCAACCCTCCCTCCTAATCTCTACAGCTACTCTCCTCTGGTCATTCTGTCTCATCTGATTTATTGTGGTAATCTTCTGTTGCCCTGCATCTACTTGTCCTTCTCACCACTCCAATTTTCATACTGCAGCCAGGAAAATGTTTCTAAATTGTCTATTTTACTTGACTGCTCAACACTGTTGGTTACCTTACCTATCACTTTTAGGACAAAATTTAAAAAAAAATCTTCATCATGGATTGTATTATCTGAACTTGGCTCACCTCAAGAGGTAAGCTTCTTCACTCATTATAGTATTACTACTCCCCACTTCCTTCCCTATTACACATTTCCTACAGTGCCTCCAGTAATCCTTTTGTTGCTGAACTTTCACACAGGCTTTTCTTTTGCCTTGGCTATCCTCTCCTTTTCTCCCCTGCTCTGGCTCACCCTTATTCTTAATATGGTCACTTAATCATTACTACTATGATTATCTCTCTTGGCTTTTTGCTCCATAACTCCTAATCACAGCATATAACTGCATGCTGGTAACACTGTGTGCATTTCTCTCCTCTTGGTTGTTAATTTCCATGAAGGGAGGTTCCATTGCATCTTTTGTGCTCAGTACAGGGTTTGATATACTTGTTGTAGTGCTCAAAGAATATATGTTCAACAAGTAATACACTGATCAGAATTCACATGTTGAAAACAATGAATAAACCTACACTTGAGTCTGATGACTGAAAATTAGCCTAATGATGTTACATAACACTTGCAAAATTTGGTACAAGTCAGTGGAACCTCCATAGTTGACCACCTCCTTAAGCTGACCTTTCATAGACTGGACATGCACCACACATATGTACCAGTAGAGTAGGCCTAGTTCCTTATTTGGACCACCTCTGTATATTGATAATTTTTTTAATTAAAAAAATGGTTTAGTGAATGCAAAGCACATAGCAAAAGATGAATAAATGGGAGCCATCGTTGACAGTACCAGCAAAAAAATAAAATGAGATAAATAAAAAAGTAAAATTTTGTACAAGCTCGAAAAGTAACTGATTTCATAAAATTTTATCTTATACAGTAGTTTTCAAACCTTTGTAGTAGTGGCGATTTTTTATGTGGAATCCCAAGACAAAAAACATATACAACTTTGCATGCCTTCTTCTTTCTTCTAGCAACAGATTCCGCTCTCTTGACCACATGAGTGAACCTACAGGACAAGCTGATATGTTACACAAAACCAGATAAATTCTGCCCTCTGCCCCCAATTACAGGGCAAAGATGGGCATTTGACCTAAGTTAGGCCAGCCTTGGGATAGGACTGAAAGATGATTCCAATATGGCCTATCTTTCCAACCAAATGGCTATTCTTCCTACCAAGTAGATAAAGCCTATTTACAGTAGAAGATAAGTAACCAACTTATAAGGAAAAGCAGTGATGAGAAATTTTGACAGAGTGAAGATGGGAATGGGGGCAAAGGCAAGGGACAGTGCCCATAGATTGGGTGATTTGTGAGTAAGTAAGTACCAGCTCATTCTTTCTGTGATTTGGTTATTTGAGCCAGTAATTCCCACTTTGAGTTGGATCATTGTTACTTTCAGCCAAAAGACTCCTTACTAAAGAGTAATGAATGAGAATTACAGCTTCTACCAGCCATATTCAAATTGTGTCTTTTGGTTGCATTATGAGAAAAAAAACCCCTTGATTCACATGGACAATTAATTGTAGGTAATAATAATTTAATAGCTTGCCTTACTATTCCTGTTCTTTTCAATTAAAAAATCTAAATGCTTATAGTAGATAATTTTTATTTCAAAGCAAAATCACAAATACAACCCAAAAGCTACATATATTTCTTATAAATTTACAGGTAAGAAGTAGTTAAAACTCATATACAATAAAATGATAAAAGTAACTATAACAGCTTGACAAGGGCACACATGGTAAAGATGCATCTGAGTCTTGTTTAGCATTTACATATTTAAATGGACAAAGCACAAAAAATGTTCTCAAAATACATGTTTGTTCAATTTCAAGTAAGCAGATGTGTACAAATTTCAATCCAAAGAAACCTGTGTGAAGAGCGCTAAGTCTCTTAATGATACATTAGAAATCATATATATGCTTAGGAATGGCAGAAAAACCATTTTTTCAGCTTTATACAAATATCAGTTAATCTGGCAGTATGAGTGTTTCCCCTGGGTAGAGTGCCATAGCATCACAGCTCACAGCAACCTCCAACTCCTGGGCTCAAGTGAGGCTGCCTCAGCCTCCCAAGTAGCTGGGACCACAGGTGTCTGCCACAACTTCTGGCTATTTTTTGGTTGCAGCCATCATTGTTGTCTGGCAGGCTTGGGCTGGATTCGAACCTGCCACCCTAGGTGTATGTGGCTGGCGCCCTAGCCGCTTGAGCCATAGGCACAGAGCCATATATGGGGTTTTTTTTTATTTGTTTTTATTTTTTTGAGACAGAGTCTCACTATGATGCCCTTGGTAGAGTGCTATGGCATTGCAGCTCACAGCAACCTCCAACTCTTGGGCTTAAGTGATTCTCTTGCTTAGCCGCCCAAGTAGCTGAGACTACAGGCATCTGCCACAACTCCTGGCTATTTTTTTGGTTGTAGGTGTCATTGTTGTTTGGTAGGCCTGGGCTGGGTTCGAACCCGCCATCTCTGGTGTATGCGGCTGGCGCCCCAGCTGCTGAGCTACAGGCACCGAGTCTGCATAAGGCAAGGGTACATGTCAGATCTATTAGTATAGAGTATAAATGTCTTAACACAACAATTAAGTAAATGAGATGAGGTATATATTAAACAGTGTGATGTAAGCATTCTTAATTCTATATGAAATAAGCACATTGTACCCCATAAATGCATCAATGTATACATGATCTATGTGTTTAGGATTTAATACCAAAAAACAGTTTTGGGGGACTACTTCATATGAATTTCTAGGGGAAAAATCCTACAATTCATAAACTCAGAAACCATGGGGCCTTTGATTAGCAAGCAATATTATATTTTAATGATCAATTGGTGTTATTAAAGAATGGAGTGTGAATGCTTTTAAGCAGTCAAGTTCTTTCCAGGTAGGTATTAGACCACACACCCCTTACATAGTACCTCTGCCCTCTTCACTCATTTGATCTACTTAATTCCTAAAATCAGTAGAGTTTGGAATCCAAACTTATAATGGTAAATATTCAAAACAGTAAAAGTAAATTGGGGTATTCTAAAGAAATATTTAGAAACTTAGAATTCTTGAATGTTCCACTGAACATTTATTGTACAGGAAGGTATAAATTCCCTGGAAATTGTCTGAAGAGGAAAATTACGATGAATTAGGCATTAGGAGAAAAAATGTGTCATTTTTCTAAGCATTTGATGCAATTTCCCCTAAAGTAAGAAATTTAAACAGTAGCCTCCTTATTTAGAAAGGGCACAGATTCTTCAGTCCTAGAATTATGCTGAAATCCCAAGTTTCCTTAAGGCAGCCTAGAAAAACAAACTCTTCTTTTCTCAGAGCAATGGGCATTTCTAAAACAGTCTCTGGTAAAAAGTCAAGATGCTGATAAATATGAACTATCTTACATGATATTCTACAGTCTTCCTTTGCCAATGTTAGAAGAAAACACTGATTGCCTGCCTGCTTTTGTTTACATCTCAGAAGACTCTAAGCTATACCTAAAACCAGGTTACAAAGGGAAAGTAGCCTTTTACAAATTTAAAGAATCAAAGTAAATACTGGGCTGCACCTATCCAACACTGTAAATATCTTAATGTGGGGCTGAATTTGTCATTGATGTAAAGTAAAATTAGAAACACATCACCTAATTTTATACTTGGTTGTTTTATTTAAAATCATTGTGCTACTTCAGGTTCAATGAAAGAGAAAACAAACAAGAAAGTTTCCTTCTGTGAATTAAAATACCAGGAAAGAAAAATTCAATACTGGTTTTCAATAGAGTTCATGTTCTTCTCAAGTCATCTATTAGCATGCAAGAGAAGTCAGATGCCTGAAAGAAGTTTGCTGTACTACTTATAGTCATCTAGTTGTGTGTGTGCTAAAACCATGTAATATCCCATGTTACAACCAAAACAGTATGGTCCAATAGAAATCTTTGAACCATATATACCTGCATTCAAATCACCATTCTACCACTTACTACTAGCAAAGCCACTCTGAGAAGGCGCTGGCATTCTTAAGCTTTAAATTCCTAATCTGATGGAGTCAGAAGAGTATGGATGGTTATTAAAATAATAAAGCTTAACTATTTCTATGTTCTATCAGAGAATTTTATCTATATCCATTTTAGGACCACAGTACAATAGATTTGGGTTTTTGTTTTTGAGACAAGTTCCCAGCTCTGTCATCCAGGCTGGAATGCAGTGGTGTGATAATAGCTCACTGTAACCTCAAATTCCTGGGCTCAAGCAATCCTCTAGCCTTAGCCTCCTGAGTAAACAAAACTATAGGTGCATACCCCTATGCTGCCTGGGCTATCTTCAACTTGCTTCAACTGATCCTCCTGCTTCAGCCTCCCCAAAGTGCTGGGACTACAGGCATGAACCACTATGCCTGACCAGACTTTGTTTTTGAATCTAACTCTATTATGTCCTTGAGTAGTATAACTTCTTTGTTTCCTCTAATAATATAAAATAATACTATCTCTCATAAGATCTACTGAATAGATATTTTCCACATACCATCTTAATTTCCTTGTTTCTTTTACTACATATTTTGAAGTTACCTTTGTAGTGGCTACCTGGTTATTACAATTAACATCTTAATTTAAAGCAATCTGGTTTGGATTAATGTAACCTTAATTTCAAAAGCACACAACTTTGCTGCTACATAGCTCCATTCTCTCCCTTTCTGTGCTATTGTTATCATACAAATATATCTTTATACATTATAAGCCCATCAATAATGTTTTATAATTACTATTTTATGCATTATTTTTTATATCAGACTTTATATTATTCATTTTTTTCTCAGACTAGATAATCTCAATTAACCTTTATAATCACAGATTTTCTTAAGCCAGCTCAGTTTTGCTGCTGAACCTTTCTGGTATGTTTTTATTTCATTTATTATATTTTATCTCCAGAGTTCCTATTTAGTTCTTTTTTATAATTTCGATCCCTTTGTTGATATTCTAGAGAGTATCCTTCTCATACTTTCATTTAGTTCTTCAGACATGCTTTCCCTTAGTACTTTGAATATATGAAAAATGGGCAATTTAAAATCTTTGTCTAGGCTGGGTGCAGTGGCTCACACCTATAATCCTGGCACTCTGGAAGGTCAAGGCAGGTGGATTGCTTAAGCTCAAGAGTTTGAGACCAGCCTAAGCAAGAGCTAGACCCCATTTCTACTACAGAGAAAAAATTAGCTGGGTGTTGTGGCAGGCATCTACTGTCCCAGCTACTCGGGAGGCTGAGACAGAAAGATTGCTTGAGCCCAAGAGTCTGAGGTTGCTGTGAGCTATGATGATGTCACACCACTCTACCCAGTGGTGAAATAGTCAGACTGTCTCAAAAATAAATAAATAAATAAATAAAATCTTTGTCTAGTATGTCCCATTTAGGGACTTCCTTAGGGACATTTCTATAGATTCTTTTTTTTTTTTTATAATTTTTTCCTTTTGGTGTTCTACATGTTTAGAGAAACTTTTCTAGTAATGGACTATAGAAATGATTCCAGAAAAGTATAGTTTTTCTTGACCTCTTTTTTCCTATGTATATAGTCTATGTATTCCTGTTTCTTTATATCTCTCATAATTTTTTTGTTAAAAACTAAGCTTTGAGTCTGGGCACAGTGGCTCACACCTGTAATCCCAGCACTTTGGGAGGCTGGGGTGGGTGGATCGCTTGAGCTCAGCAGTTTGAGACTAGCCTGAGCAAGAGGGCTGTTAAATCTCTGTTAAAAATAGAAAAACAAGCTGGGCATTGTGGGAGGTGCCTGTAGTCCCAGTTACTTGGGAGACTGAGGCATGAAGATTGCTTGAGCCCAAGAGTTTGAGGTTGCTGTGAGCGACAATGATGCCACAGCACTCTACCCAGGGTGGCAGAATACGACTCTGTCTCAAAGAACAAAGAAACAAACAAACAAAAAAACCCTAAACATTTAAATAGCAGATTTCTGCTTGGCAACCATACCACCCCAATAACGAAGAAGAATGCTTCCTTAGCTGTGGCCCTGATAAAGTAGTAAGGATATGAACACAGTTACATAGCTGGTGGCAAAAAAAGCAGGAAGGCCAAAGGGCTGATGGAAGAACCTTTAAGGTTTCTGGCAGATACTATGGAATTCAGATCTTTAAGTATCTAAAGCAGAAAAACATACAGATTAGACAATAAATAGTACTGTTGCAAACTAAAGAATTCTTGACATTCCAATTTAGTCCTAGAATCTCCCCATATTCTAATAAAATTTTGGGTGTTATTCAAGTGGTATTTTTTGTGTACATTTTGACATCAAAGTATTGAAATACCAGAAAGTATTTAGCACAAAGAAAAGAGATCTTCAGTTTTAGGTTAGGAAACAACATCCCTGTTTTTGAAGGTCTGAATGTTTATCCTGAAATTTTACAGGAGTCCATATTCATTTCTTTGACATATGGGCTCATTAATGGAAAGGAAATAATCTGCTCCCCTTGGATGTTTCCATTGCTATCTTCCAAACAATTGGTGGCTATACTCAATATGGTCTTATACTTTACAGCTGCAAGAAAGCATCCAAGAGAACAATTTTAGACATATGGCATATTCACAGCTAATTTCTTTTATACCTGCTTTATTTGTGCTTATCACAGGGGTGATAACATTAAATAATAAAATAATTATATTTAACAGTTCCCAAGTATTTCTTGACAACCTACTCTGTGCTAAGAACTATGCTAAGGGTTGAGTCTATGTTTGTATATGTGTTCTTGAATACATAACCATAAGAACTTGGCCAAGCAAAGGAAATAAGCATGTAATAAAATAATTTCAATTCTATGGAATATTAGAAAGAGGCACCTGAACAAAATGGAGGTTTAAAAAAGATTTTCTGAAGGAAATGATGTCTGACTATACTTAGTATTATATTAAGATACCATGGGAAATATATAAAACATGTTAAATAATAACGTATTAATTTAATATAATTAAAATACTGAACAAAGTAGGGATAAGTGTTACATCTGAGTAGTAATGGAAACAACAGATTCATGTTGGTGGGGTTTTCAGTGAATAAGTCTCTAAGCATTACATAACTGAGACAGGAAGAAGGCATTCCAAGTAGGGAAATACATCCCCATCACCCTCAATGGCAGAATTTATTTGCCTGAGGTAAAATAATGAAGAGTACTGAAGGTAAGGCTTGAGAAATAAGGGAAATTCAGATTATGGAGAATTTTGAATTTCAAGATTCGTACTGGAATTTAGACTTTAGCCCCACTAAGACTGTTAGATAAGGCCGTTATCAGAAGTTCAAGAAACCTGGAGGGGCCCCCAAAACGGAGAAAGTCATCAAGATCTAGACAAGAAGGGTCTAGGATAGTTGATTAAGGGTGTCCAAAACAGTAGCAGCCTTGAGAAGAACTTAGTACCTTTTGCCCTTTATTTTCTTCTATACCGGTGTCTAGGCGAGCCTACAGCCAACATAACAAGGCAGGAAATTACAGGGTGTCCTCTTCCTAACTTAGCAGATCACAACATTTAACTAGATGAAGAAGCTTAGGCATCTTCCATCAGGTAGTAGGGATCCATATAGGTTTGTCAGAAGAGGGTCAATTTTCTTCACTCCTTTACCCATATTTTACTAAAACAGTGGGGAAAGGACCTATCTTGAAAGTTCTTCAAATTACATTAGTCACAATTTTTATTAACAGAATGATTCAATTCTAAATACTACTGAAATCAGCAGTTATTCATGCCAACCCAAGAATAATTTATCCTTTTGGTTATTTCTATTTTCTTTTCTTTTTTTTGAGAGAGTCTCACTATGTTGCCCTCAGTAGAGTGCTGTAGCGTCACAGCTCACAGCAACCTCAAACTCTTGGGTTTAAGTGATTCTCTTGTCTTAGCCTCCCAAATAGCTGGGACTATTAATATCAATAGCCACAACACCTGGCTATTTTTTGTTGTAGTTGTCATTATTATTTACCAGGTTGGGATTGGGTTCGAACCCATCAGCCCCAGTGTATGTAGCCAGAGCCCAAACCACTGAGCTATGGGCACGAGCCTATTTCTATTTTCTCAATAAATGAATTCATTAGGTTTTTAATTGTTCTTTGAGTTGCACTCTAAAGCAGATTTAAGATTATAAATATTTTCTTAAAAATATAGTAAGGATAGAGTCACAAAAGTTTTGGTCTTTACACTTAATAAAACTGGTCTCTGAGCTACTAAATATATAATGTAATGCAGGATATTTTCAAATTTTAACAGCCAAATTGTACCTTGGGGGGGGGGTACACAGTTATGCAGAATATCAAATCTTTCTTTCTTTCTTTCTTTTTTTTTTTTTTTTGAGACAGAGCCTCAAGCTGTCCCCCTAGGTAGAGTGTCGTGGCATCACAGCTCACAGCAACCTCCAACTTCTGGGCTCAAGCGAGTCTCCTGCCTCTGCCTCCCAAGTAGCTGAGACCACAGGAGCCCGCCACAACACCTGGCTATTTTTTTGGTTGCAGCCATCATTGTTGTTTGGCGGGCCCGGGCTGGATTTGAACCCACCATCTTAGGTGTATGTGGCTGGTGCTTTAGCCACTTGAGCCACAGGCACCGAGCCATCAAATCTTTCAAGTACAGAGCCTACGGAAAAAAAAAAAATTGGCTTTCCTTACTATAAACACTCACATGTCCATAGTGAAGTCAATTCCAGAAAAAACTTCTGCTGTGCTCAGCAATAGTTGAATCACAGAAAAAAAGTTAGCTGAGGACATTCAGGAAAGACAAGGTTGAGAAAGACAGAACCCAATTCTCAGACAATGACAGTAATTCTTTCCTAAAAAATTAAAACTGAGCATTTTTTAACATACTTAGTAAGAATATGGCTGTAATACACTGTGCTATAAAAACCTTATTAAGGAATGGATTTAAAAATAAAATAAAAATTAAGTTCCAGCTTCCTTATTACAAAGTCATATTATCTGCAATTATAACTTAATTTTCTTTAAAGCATTATAGACGTTTATTCAGATGTTAAAAGCTGCCTATTTAATTGGTAAAAACATTTCAGTTTCTCTGCCAGATTTTGATCTCTTAGAGAAAATCCTCTGGCTTATAGGAATTCTATGAAGATGACTGGTGGCTCTATTACCAAGTAGTGTTGTTCCAGGGAACTTCTTCAAGAACATTTGTGGCCTGCTTGTACAGTATGCTCTGGCAAGAGCCCCCAGTGTTGTATGTGGCAGTGCTCTAGCCTGTGTAGAAAGTGCAAGCAAATTCAAATGGAAAAGGCATTTATGGAGTACCACAGATGACTCTTGGCTCTAAGTTCACAGAAGTAGGAATATAAATATTACTAAACCCTATATATACTTTTTCCTATATGCAATGCATACAAAGCTATGGTAAAGTTTAATTTATAAATTAGGCACAGTAAGAGATTAATAATTAACAATAAAGTAGAAGAATTATTGATAAAATGTACGTGAATGTAGTCTCTTTCTCTCTCTCTCTCAAAGTATCTTATAGTAGGCTGGGTGTGGTGGCTCACACCTGTAATCCTAGCACTCTGGGAGGCTGAGGGGGGTGGACTGCCCTGAGCTCAGGGGTTTGAGACCAGCCTGAGCAAGAGTGAGACCCCTCTCTCTAAAAAATAGCTGAGTGTTGTAGTGGGCGCCTAGAGTCCCAGCTACTTGGGAGGCTGAGGCAAGAGAATCAATTGAGCCCAAGAGTTTGAGGTTGCTGTGAGCTGTGGTCATGGCATTCTACCGAGGTCGACAAAGTGAGACTCTATAACCAAAAAAAAAATCTTGTAGTATGTAATATTTTCAGACCATGACTGACAGTAACTAAAACTGTGGAAATCAAAACTTTTTGTGCTTACCTTCCTGTGACTCAAAAAAATTTATACTTTTTTGATTTGTGTAGCTTCTTTAGTCCTGCAGTTCCTGTTTCTTTAAAGTCCACTTCCCTTGATTACTAATATCATTTCTCACTAATATTACTGCCATAGCTTCTCTGTTCTGTCTCTACCTCGTCTACCTTCCCAAACAAGAATTTATCTCAGTGCACTACAACAAATGTGCTATTTCTAAATCTGCCCTCCTCCCCCAATAATGGCAGAGGGGATAGAGGTAAAGAGATAAATTTTCTAGGGTTTGATGACTGGGATACAGAAGGACAAAAGAGAGGATGACATCTGGTTTCTGGTACACGTATAAGGAACTGATAGATGGCAATGTTACTGAGGCTGGGAAAAATTTATGTAGCTAAATATACATGTCTGGTGCTCAGAAGAGAAGTTAGGACAGATATGGAGATTTCAAACATTTATCTAATAAACATATATCAAATGCCTACTATGTGAAAGGTACAGCACACACACTAGATGTAGGGTTTGTGTAATGAACAAAAACCAAAACCAGACATGATCCTATACTCCTATTGTTCGAGAATAATCCACTTACAGGTGTGAACTGTAATAACTGGGAATAATTATGACTAAACCGTGTCCACAGAGAAAAAAATAAGAGGGTCAAGAGCAAAACATTTATGAGACAATGAAAGCTAAGAAAAAGGAGCCAGAAATGGATGAAAACAGTGATGAATAGTTTTATCAAATCCAAGAAAAGAGAAAGGTTAGAAAAGGGAGTGGCTAAGCAACAATAATAAAGAATAAAAGGCAACAAAGAAATTACCTTGGTGAGAGCAGTTTTACTGGCGTGATAGGAGTGAAAGCCAGACTATAATAGCTTGAAACACTGAGTGAGAAAAGGTATCACAGCCAGTTTCAAAGACTCTAGCTAAGGAGAAAGTAAATCAGTAGGGCTGGTTATCTCCTATAACACATACGTAAGTGTACATGTAGTCCTACCTCCCAAAGACACCAAACTCAGTCAATCTTCCAGGCACATGTAACCAAAATTTCAAGACCATTGAAATTTACAGACATATAACAGACCACTCCTAGCTTAAATAAGATTCTAGAAAAAAAGTAAAGAGACAAACAGCTTCTAGACTCAATTTGGCATTTAGCAAAACTTGGGAACAACCTAAAGAAGGGAAATTAAGATCAATTTTAGTTAGGAACACAGATATAAAAATGCAAAATGAAATGTAAACTAATCCAGCAATGTATATTTTTAAAGTCCATCATGATTAAGTAGAATTCATCCCAAGAATAAAAAAGTTTACATGTAATGCTACAAAATATACTGATAAATTTCAATACATAAAAAAGAGAAGAAAAATAAACCCAGCAACAACAGTAAAATTCAACCTCAATTCATTATTATAAAAATTTTTTGAAATTAATAAGAGCAAACTAACTTTCTAACCCTGATGAAGGTTAATCCTCTAAAGCAGCAGTTCTCAACCTGTAGGTAGCGACCCACAGGAACTGTATTAAAGGGCCATGGCATTAGGAAGGTTAAGACCACTGCTCTAAAGCATACATATTTTTAAAACTTCCAAGTTTCTTTATTAAATCAGACACTCTTACATTGGAGGTCTGAATAAAGGAGATATGTAGGAAAAAAGAACTGAGCTATAAAAATTAATAATAAATTATTATTGTTACCTGATGACTATCTAAAAATTGAAGAGAATTTACAAACTATTAGAAACATGAATTCAGTGAAGGCTGGACTTGCCTTACAAATTAATCTACTGAGATAGGACTTATAGTAAGACAGAGTAAGTAGGTTGGCAAGTCTTCACACTTCACAAATAATGTACAACTGGATAAAATTATAAAAATCAGCCATTATAGGTTCGGGAAATCAACCAAAAGCAAACAGTAAACTGAGAAACTGTTAAACTCATGTAAGAATAGTGGCAATCTATTGTACTCCTGCTGGGGACTATACCCATCTCTATTCAGTCTGAGAACAGTTCTACTAAAATAAAGCTAGCTGCAAAAATCCACAGGCTCATTGCCAGAGAGATAACTTGATTTGCCACAGATGGTGAAATACTCATGTCCAATCGTGGTACGCAGTGCTCAAAAGAGCCAACAACTCTGCTAGCCTATGGCTGTGATCCCAGTAGGGACAAGCATCTGACCAGCAGATTAGCCAGAAACTTAACATGAAGATTCTAGAAATAAAAGAGCCATTAAGTTCCCACACATCCCTAGCTCACAGGGAAGATATGTGCACATGCAGATAAGAACTGAGAGGGCAGCGCAGAAAGTAAAAGCAAGGGAAGACTGAATTGGAATGCATTCTCCAACTAATAAACATATCCACCAGCAGAAGGTAAAAGCCTTATTGGTTTGAGGTGTTTGAGTACAACTTCTGACCAATCATTGGCTGACAGCCAAATTATGCAGACACAGGGGTAAACCATAGCAATTCAACCTTATAAATGAAAATAATAAAAAAAGAAATTGAGAAAAGATATCAGTGGTTGCATACTGTAGAATAGACACATTCTGCAATTAGTTTGGGTAAGTAATGAAATAACCAACCACCCAACTAAACAAAAACAGAAACAAAGGGGAAAAAAAGAATCCAGATAATCCATAATATTTTATCTCTAATGTCTAGTTTTCAATAAAAAAAACTAGGAGCTATCCAAAGAAACAGAAAAATATAATATCAAGAGAGGGAAAAAAGGAATTAACAAAAAATTGCCTGAACCCAGATGAGTCTCACTTTGCTGTCATTGGTACAATGCTGTGGCATCATAGCTCACAGCAACCTCAAACTATTGGGCTCATGCAATCCTCTTGTCTCAGCCTTCCAAATAGCTGGCGCTGCAGGAGCCCAACACAACACCTGACTATTTTTTAGATATGGAGTCTCGCTCTTGCTCAGACTGGTCTTTTTTTTTTTTTTTTTTTGAGACAGAGTCTCAAGATGTCACCCTGGGTAGAGTGCCAGGGTGTCACAACTCACAGCAACCTCAAACTCCTGGGCTTAAGTAATTCTCTTGCCTCATCCTCCCAAGTAGCTGGGACTACAGGCACCCACCACAATGCCCGGATATTTGTTGTTGTGGTTGTCGTTGTTGTTTTTTTTTTTTTAAGTTGGCCCAGGCTGGGTTTGAACTCTCCAGCCTCAGTGTATGTGGCCAATGCCCTACCCACTGAGCTACAGGCGTCACACCTCAGGCTGGTCTCGAACTCGTGAGCTCAAGTGCTCAACCTGCCTCAGCCTCCTGGAGTGCTGGGATTACAGGTATGAGCCACTGCACCTAGTAAGAGACTTTAAAGCAAGTTTTATAAAAATGTTCAAAGGAAATTTTGTTCAAAGAATTACAGAAAACTGTAACAATGACTAAACCACTAAGAAAACTCAATAAAGAGATAGAAAAAATGAAGAACCATTGCAATACAGCAAAGAAAAGAAATTAAAGGTATATAGATTATAGTAGGTAGTAAAACTTTTTATTCACAGATGACTGATCCTACATATATAAAATTGTAGGGAATCTACACATGCAAAAAAAGAATTTATTAAAACTAAAAAATGAACCTATCAATATTGCACAGTATAAGATCAATATAAAAAATCAGTTGTATTTCTATAAAACAGGCAAAGTACCGTCTGAGAATGAAATCAAGAAAAGTATTCCATTCACAGTAGCCTGAAAAACTTAGAAATAAATACATTTAACAAAAGAACTAAAGACTTATACATCGAAAACTATAAAATTATGCTGAGAGAATAAGAGATGATCTAAATAAAGAGATGTTCTATGTTCAAGGAGTAAAAGATATTCAGACGGTTAACTCTCTCCAAACTGACCTAGAGATTCAACGCAATTCAAAATCTTACCAGCCATTTCTTTTTTTGGGTGAGGGGATAGAAATTGACAAAGATGGTCCAAAACCTTACATGAAAATGCATGAGACCTGTAATAGTCAGAACAATTTTGAAAAAGAACAAAGTTAAAGGATTTATGACATTCAATTTCAAAATTTAATATAAAGCTACAGCAATCAAGATAGTGCAGTAATGATAGAAGGACAGGACAGGGATATAGTTCAGTGGAATAGAGTTGAGAGATCAGAAATAAACTCTTACATTTATGTCAAGGAAATTCAATGGAGGAAGATTAACTTTTCAACAAATAGTGTCCGAATGATGGATATTCATGTGTAAAAAAAATCCACTTAGATCCTCATCTCATAACATACACAAAAAATTAACTCAAAATCAAATAACAGACCTAAATGTAACAGCTAACTATAACACTTCTTCTAGAAGAAAACAGCAGAAAACCTTTGTGACTTAGGGAAAATAGGTGAAAATAGGTCATGCTTTCAGTGTTGTATCTTCTCAGATACGATGATTTTATAAAGAAAAAAAGATAAATTAGATTACATCAAAATTAAAACCTTTTGGCTCAGCGCCCACAGCTCAGTGGTTAAGGCACTAGCCACATACATCAGGGCTGGTGGGTTCAAACCTGGCCAGGGCCTGCTAACAACAATGACAACAATAACAAAAAAACAGCCAAGTGTTGTGGCAGGTGCTTGTAGTCTGAGCTACTGAGAGGCTGAGGCAAGGGAATTGCTTAAGCCCGAAAGTTTGAGGTTACTGTAAGCTGTGATGGCACCGCACTCTACAGAGGGCAACATAGTGAGGCTCTGTCTCAAAAAAAAAAAAAAATTGTAAATTGTGTAGCTGATAAAAAAACTTGTGTCCAAAATATATGACTCAATTATAATAATAACCTAATTTCAAAAATAGACAAAGGCTCTAAAATAGCCATTTCACCAAAATGATATCCATCTGAATGATCAATAAGCAAATGAAGGGAGGCTCAACATCATTAATCATTAGGAGAATGCAATGAAAACTACAATAAAATACGAATGCCTAAATGGTCATTATCAAAAAGACAGACAACAGCAGGTGCTGGTAAGCTTATGGATAAACAAGACCTTATATGTTGCTGGTGGGAATGAAAAGTGCAATAGCCAATTTGAAAACTAGTTTAGTAACTTCTTAAAAAGTTAAGTATAAACTTAGATATGACTCAGCAATTCCACTCTGAAGGATCTATTCATGAACAATGAAAACATTTGGCTACACAAAGATTTATACATGAATATACAAAATTATTCATGATAACCAAAACCCAGGAAAAAAAGTCTATCAAATGATGATGAATTGATAAACCAAAATATGATATCTCCATATAACAGATTCCTATTCAGCAATTTAAGAAAATGAACTACTTGCCCAGGAACAATGTAGATAAAGCTAAAAAACATCACACTAACTAAAGGAAGTCAGATACAACAGACCACTATTGTATGATTTCATTTACATAAAATATCCAGAAAAGGCCAATCTATAAAGACAAACAGCAGACTGGTGGTTGCCTGGGGCTGAGGGTGGGAGCTGCACAAAGGTATGAGGAAACTTTTAGGCGTGATGGAAATTTACTTAAACTGAATTGTGGTTATGGTTGCATAACTATAAAATTTCTGAAAATCACTGAATTATGTACTCAAAATGGGTGAATTTTATGCTATGAAAGTTATACATTAATAAAACTTTTAAAAAAGGATTAATATGCCAACATTAGTAGTGTTCATATGCCTTATCAATAAATAAGTAAAAAGCATAAGGAAAAAATATCTAAAAGCAGCAACAAAAACTTCAAAATAGAAAATATGACATTCCACATCACTTAAGTGAAAGATGTAAGAAAAAACCTAAATCTATTGAGATAAAAATAATGTTCATACTGAGAACACTCAATATTAAAATACGTCATCCAATTAATCTATAAATGCACTAAAATCACAAGGAAAATGCAAAGAGGATAAACAAGTTGATTCTAAAGAGAAAAGGATCACTATGAATCAACATAATCTTAAAAGATAGTATGATATTGGTACCCAGATAGACAAGAGACCAAAACAAGAGACACATATAAAACCCTGAATGTGTGTGTGGACATTGGTTTATAACAGAGGTCAGTCCAAACCGTACTATTCAATGAATAGTATTGAGACAAGTGGTTATATACAAAGGGAAAAAAGTGGAATACATATTTTAAACCATATATAAAAACAAATTACAAAAGTATTAAAGATCTAAATTTGTAGAACAAAATTTTATAACATTTAGAAGACAATATGAATAATCACATGATCTCTAGGTAGGAATGCAAAAAGTACCAATAATAAAAGAATAATACTCTTTTTTTTTGAGACAGAGTCTCACTATGTCATTCTCCGTAGAGTGCTGTGATGTCACAGCTCACAGCAACCTCAAACTCCTGGGCTTAAGCAATTCTCTTGCCTCAGCCTCCCTAGTAGCTAGGATTACAGGCACCCGCCACAATGCCCAGCTGTTTTCTGGCTGTAGTTGTTTAGCTGGCCCGGGCGGGTTCAAACCCGCCACCCTCAGTGTATGTGACTGTGCTACGGGCGCCAAGCCAAGAATAATACCTTTTGAGTATAAAAATTCAAATCTTCTGTTGATAAAATATAATAAGAATAAAAAAGCATCAGGTTGGTAAAGCTGTTTGTAACATACAACAAAGAATTAGTATCCAGAAAATAAGAATTCCTATAAATCAATAAGAAAAAAAATCACTAAAAAGAAAAATAGGCAAAGGATATGAACAGGCAATTCATAGCAAAGGAACATAAAAACCACTCTCCTTCACTAGTGATTAGGGAACTAGAAATGTACAAAAGAAAATACCATTTTATAGCCATTGGGTTGATAAACATTAAAATGTCTGCTAATGTTATATATGGAGGACAATGTAAGAAAAATTTATATGTACTGCTGGAGAGAATACACATTGGTACACTTTGGCAGTACTTAGTAAAGTTATATGATGTACATACTCTATTAATTCAAGCAATTTTATTTCCATGTGTATGCGAAACTAGGTACAGACTCATATGTATATGAAAATATGTACAAAAATTTTCATAGCATTATTGTTTTAATATTAAAATATTAGAAACAGCTCAAATCTCTTTCAACAGCAGAATATATAAATCAATTGTAGTTTATAAAATGCTATACAATAGGCTCAGCACCTATAGCTCAACCGGCTAAGGCGCCAGCCACGTACACCTAAGGTGGCGGGTTCGAATCCCCAGCCCGGACCCGCCAAACAACAATGATGGCTGCAACCAAAAAATAGCCGGGCGTTGTGGCGGGTGCCTGTGGTCCCAGCTACTT
>CAUYTI010072986.1:0-28499 GCA_963575145.1 Galago senegalensis
ATGAAATTAATTTAAACCTTTTATGTGAAAGGTATAACCTAATAACAGCCTAAGAATATGGGGAGGGGGTAGGGAGAGGGGAGGGAGAAATGAGTGGAGGGAGGGGGATTGGAGGGATCACTTCTGAGGTTTATCTTACAATGGTACAAGTGAATCTTTCTAAGAGTAGAATATGAACGTTTTAACACAATAACTAAGTAAATGACATGAAGGCTATGTTAACCAGTTTGATGGAAGTGTTTCAGATTGTGTGTGAAAACCCCACACTGTACCCCAGAAGTGCATTAATGTACATAGTTGCCAGTCAATAAAAAAAAAAAAAATATATATATATATATATATATATATGAAAGAGCCTTTATACCAATTCATTGTCCAGGAAAAATATTAAAAAATAAATAAATAAAAAATAAAATACAACGTTATCCCCGAACTGCCTTGTTTTTTGTATCACTTCTGGATTCTCACAGCAGCCCATGTTCTAAGGCTCTCTTCCAGAGTTAACATGAGTCATTGTCTGTTGGGTGACAGATATGAGTCTGTGTTTCTCAATTACAGAGAGATACTTTATTACAAGTCAGCAAATGACAGGAATTTGCTCAGTTTCTTACCTCTCCATCCATGACTCTGGAAGTGGTTGTGGTTCCCTTTCTGCTCTGCCTGAGGCCTTTATGTGTCCATTGGACGCTATTCCAAGGCCTAAGGAACATAGCCCTGGGTCCTCACACTAAATATACTATGTTGTTCAGCAATTTTATAAGTAATCAATGTAGTATTTGATTTCAAACCAATTGAATCCTAGATCTATTTATGCTTTGATAAGATTTTGAACATTCTATACTTTTTCTATTTTTTTTTTTTTTTTGAGACAGAGCTTCACTATGTCACCCTCGTCAGAGTGCCGTGGCATCACAGCTCATAGTAACCTTTAACTCTTGGGCTCAAGCGATTCTCTTGCCTCAGCCTTCCAAATAGCAGGGACTACAGGTGCCCACTGCAAGGCCAGGCTATTTTTTGTTGCAGTTGTCATCGTTGTTTAGCTGGCCCGGGCCGAGTTCAAACCTGCCACCCTCAGCATATGTGGCTGCTGCCATAACCACTATGCTATGGGCACTGAGCCAATGTTTTTGTTTTTAATTGCTGTTTTTGCTATAAAACCATTTTAAACATTATTTGTTAGATATTATATATATCTATGTAAAGTACATATAGATATATACATACTTACCTATGTATATAAATTAACTCATAATTTATATTTTGGCTTGTGGGTTTGCGAACATTCTCAGAAAATCCTTCCTTACTACTAGACTACATCAAAATCCTCAGATATTTTATATGAGTCTTTCTGGAATTTTGTTTTTAATAATATTTAAAACTTTCATTCCTCTTGAATTTGTTTATCTAAGAAGTAAAGTACATGTCTACTTTATTTTTTTTTCACAAATGGCCATCCAGTTTTTCCAAATGCAAATGGAAAATTTATAATTTTCTTATTGATAGAACATGCTACTATACAATATAATAAAACTAAATTACCTTAACATAAGATCTTCTTAAAATATTCCTTTATATGCTACATAAATATAGATGTATGTGTATAGAGGTATTTTGCACTGTATGGGGTGTCCATAAAGTTCATGTGCAATTTACAATGTAAAATTATTTTCTACATATGTGTACAAACACATGCAAATTCATATACACACATATAACTACCTTCAAGTTATCATGGTGAATCGTGTGTGTGTGTGTATTTACCTGTTATACATACATCATATATAGGTTATATCATGAATATAATATGGATATCTGTCACCATGAGCTGTAACGATAACTTTACAAGGTATATATTGCTATCAGTTCAAAAATGCCTAGTGAAGCAGAGCAACTTCATGGATCTTGCTAGTAATGGTGTCGCCATTCAGCTAACATTCAAATTCAAGTTTGTGTTGAATTCAAACTTACTTTCAAATTAAACAAATCACTTCTTGAAAATTACGTGGCACCTTTTAGAAGCCTGGATGAAGATTTTACAGATATGAGGAACTAATCTGAATTTTGACTCTTATTGTCTATATATTTTATAAAGCATGATAACTTGGGCACGTGTCAGTGTAAAAGGAAATAAAAAGAGAAAAGTAAAACAACAATGTAGATCCTAAAAGTCTGGTTTAATAGAATACAGAGCTTGGGAGGGGCTGGGATAGAGCTAACCTAGAGAGCGTGGCCAAGGGTACAGGACCAGAAACCAAGGCTGAAGCTTGACCAGAAAGAGTTTTGAATTCTATGAGGAAAGGCTGTGTTCTTCATATTTCTTTGTTAATAGGAATAATAACAAAACAAATACTCTGTATAGAACATTATTTGTAAAGTACTCCATTAGGTTTCATAGATATTATCTCTAATTTTTAAATCGTCCCTGAAATATAGCTGTAATTGTTCTCAAAATCTTGGTACAGAAACTAAGAATCAAAGAGATTTACAACTTTTCTAGGGATTACCAAGTCTCTGACAAGAGAGCAGTCATATCTTATTTTGAGAGAATGAGGTGGTCATGGAAAATGAAACAGTTGAGGTCAACCTTGAATAACTGGAAGTATCTGACATAAGCATATGAGAAGACAGAATTCTAGGGTAAGGAAAAACCTAAAAGGAGACATGGAAATAGAAAATTAACGAAGCACCCAAGAGTTTGGGGAGAGCGACAATCTCATATGTAACCCTGACATTTCTTTGTAAGGTGAGTGGCAAAATGAAAGTTGATCAGACATCGTCTTCTGGGTCTGTAGGCACTTCTTTATCCCATCCTGAGGTACGGGGCTCCATGGAGGAATTTCAACAAGGTTTCCTATTACTGAGCTGGATGAACACCTTTACTAACAGCTGTATCTTTATCAAAAGACAACGTAATATTAATTTCTCTCTAGTCTTGGGAACTCATGTAAAATGTATGGGCTGTTTTTTAATTTTCTCTAGTGCAGGTGGCATGCTGTGTCGGAGGTGGGTGTGTGGAAGAGGAGGAAGTTTCTAGCGGAATCGGTTAAGTCACGCAGACCCATGCATGGAATGACCTTGCCTGCGTGCCAAACTTCAGGCGGAACAATAATGAGAAGGTAGCTGAACTAATCAATTTGGAGCAGGGCCCATTCCCTCCATCACTTGGGCCACTTAGAATGCAGGCAATATCCTGAGCTGCTCCTCAGATCTGCCCTTTGATCACAAACACAATGCCTTTCCTTACAAAAACTCAGCAGAAAATGGGGATTTGCCATCTAAAATAGAAGCATCATTAGTGTCCGTGTTAATGTAACTTCATTTATTTCGTTACCCTTTCTATCCTTCAACTTGACGCCTCTTAGAGCCTCCCAGGAGATTTGGTGCATCTTTCCAAACCTAACTCCACACTCTTCAGGGTTGTCAGAACCAAGAGTACTTTACGTGTCCTCACAGAACACGTTCGGGATCTCTCTGAATATGGGCAAAGTTTCTCCGAATCTCATTGCACTCATCTTCGAAATGGAGACAAACCAGAGTTTTTCCTGCAGACTGAAGGGGAAAGTGTATATGAAGCCTTTAACAAAATGATTTATGACTGGTCTGCTTTTGAAATATAACTTTAGCACTAACTTGTTAATCGTAAGCAAGTTTTCTAATCTTCCTGAGCCTTGATTTTGCCTTTTATAAAATAACAATAGTTATATCAATCTTGTGAAATTGCTGTGTCGATTAACTGACATGATATTTGTGATATAAATATTTTGTCAATGTTACTCATCTGTCATTTCTACAGCTCTTTCAAGAATGCGTTACTTGTATAGTATTAGGATATGACGGATTGAAAAAATAAGTCAGTAATCCTACATTAAAGCCACAGATACAGAGTCTGGAGGTTTCTTTTAATATTTGCCATTCCATCTCTTGTGTAGATGAGTGTACTTTTTCACTCACATGGGTACTTTTGTCATTGGCTCCATTAACATAATCCCGGGAGAACCAGCCTGTCTGGAATGTCTGGGACCAGCAGACTGAAGACATTGCTAATCTCTTATATTTAGACGGCATCAAGTGGTTCTGGTCACTGGCATTGTTCAGCCATGCCCAGAGAGCTGTTGCGAAGAACATGATTATTTCCAAGATCTGCTAAGACTATGAATTAGATTAAAAATAGAGAAGCTTCTCTGCTTGGGGACTTTCAAACCTGGAACTATCTAGACAGGGACAAAGTTTTGCATTAAAGTTAAATTACATAAAGGCTCTGTCCACGAGAGGAGTATCAGCTCTTGTATATTTGTTGGAAAACACACATACATGCATTTTCTGGATCTTTGTTAGGATAGTTATATGTCAATCATAAATAAAATGACAAAAACATGAGCTTTGCATTTTTTCTGAATATTTCTGAGCTAATGTTAGGAAGCCTGACAAACTTTAAGAGATGATTATGTCCCTAAACATTACCTTGGGTAAGAGGTTATGGTGAAAACAAATTGCTGTACGTGGTTGATTAAAGAGAAATTCACCAGTACGTATAGAACTTCCAGCAGGCTACTATGTTTGGGGTTCTATGCCACCTTCCTTCCATGCTTATTCCGTGTGCTCCTTGCAAGAACTTCGTGAGGTCGCTATCTGTGAAACATCCTAAAAATGATGGTTCAGACACTTGGACTTTAGGTTAATGATGATTTGACTCTTGAGGGGTATTTGACCAATCATGTTCATGCAATATGCACCACATTTGCTAAGAGTAGTAACTTCTGCTAATTAGAAGATCTTTGTTTAGCTGAACAACTGTAAATGACTTTGGATAAACAGGAGCTAGTTCAAAGTTGAATTATGGTGTCTAATAAAGGAAAAAATAATTTGAAAGGTAAGGAGAAAAATACTTGATAGAAGAGTGAGCCTCTAAGACCATTAGAATAATATTTCCTTGCTGATCTGAATGAGCTCTTTGTAGACACTGGTTATCAGCTCCTCGGAGGTATAGCACATAGACATTTTCTCCCATTCTGTAGGTCATCTATTCACTCTATTGATTGTGTACTCGGCTGTGCAAAAACTTTTAATTGATCAGCCTCTCATTTGTTTATTTTTGTTGTTGCTGGGATTGCTTTCGGGGTCTTCTTCACAAATTATTTGCTTAAGCTAGTATTGACAGGAATTTTTCAACATTTTCTTCTAGAGTTCTTATAGTTTCACATCTTAGGCATAAGTCTGATAACCATCCGGAATGAATTTTATGAGTGGTGAGAAATTCAGATCACATTTCAGTCTTTTCCAGGTAGGGATCCAGTTTTCCCAGAACCATTTATTAAAAAGAGATTCTTTTTCCTAGAGTATGATTTTTTCTGCTTTGTCAAAGATCGGATGGGAATATGAGAGTGGTTTCTTATCTTGTCTCTCTGTTCCAATCCATAAGTCTACTTCCATGGTTTTGAGGGCTCACTTAAAACTTTGACTTAAAATTTACAAAAGCAAATTATGACTTTCACATACAATGTAACCAAAACAGGTGTGCCTTTGTAATATTCTGAAATTAAGCAAAAATGAAAAAAAAAACATTAGAATGGTCTTTTCTTGCATTATAAAGAGGAAAAAAAGGACCTCCAGTGACAGAAAGAGTAGAAAGGAATTTCAGAGAAGTTACACTTTTACATGGAGGTATTTTTAAACTGTTTGCTTAGAGACGTATGATATGATTTCCTTCCTGTTCATTTTTCCTATGACATTTTTAGTAAAATATGTGTCGCCGTCTGTCAAAGCTCTGGTGCAAGTTAATTAGTCAAATAATTTCAAAGAGGGTCAGGTCTGTGATGTAAGATAAAACAGCATCTTCCATGAAACCTGCAACCACAAAATAACTCTTGTGGGCATGGAGCTACAGTTCCCAGGAAAGAACTCAGAACCCCCTAGTTCTTCTTCTTGTGTAGGGGGTGGGGAGCAAAACATTCTCAATCCCTGGTACATGACTAAACATTAACACCCTCGAAACATGTTGTGTTTAATAAAATTGAACAGGTGAAAAATTTTAAAGAACCTGAAAAAAATCCATGTACGAGAGAAATCAAGAGTTTATCCTAACAAAAGATATTATTTAAGCAACCTTTAGATCAGAGGTGTCCAACCAGTTTTTTGTGTTTTGTTTTTTGTTTTTTTTCTGCCACATGTTGGAAGAAGAGTTGTTTTGGGCCACACCTTCAGCAAACAAACATTAAGGAAAGATGATTATCAAAGAAAACAAAAGGGGGACACCCCTGCTGCAGAAACTTGCTTTCTGCTTCATCACTGTAATGGGATTATTAAAAGACTTACTCTCAAAAACTCTATTGAGCTTTTACATCTTCTGTTGGTGAGGCCACAAAGTTGGGGTCTTCTGCAAAGTGTTAAGATACCAGTATTCATTACTTTGCAGAAGGCCCTAAGCTCAGTACTTCCAGGACACGCTTGAATTCTCATCTTGACAGATTAGGCCCTTGGCCTCTGAAACTGTCCTCAAGGGTTGAACAGAAAGACCCAGTTTCACTCTGTGGTATCAGTATCAAGACATGAGCTGTATGGCCTCAACTTTCTACTGCACCTTCTCTCAGTTTTCAGCAATGTGCTGCTATGGATTAGGAAGACCCAGGAGAAGAGCTTTGCTGTGAGACATATTCCCAAGTTCTGCTTGAACATAAAGCCTCTTTTAATCTAAAGCACATTTCTCCCAAATACTCATTTCACAAATATACTTCATAATAAACCTATGCAAGATGCCTGAATTATAAGAAAAAAGGAGACAAACATTGCTTTTGTTCTGTTACTACTTAAGTCTAGTGGAAGAGATAGACAAGAAATCAAATAATTTCAATTCATTGTGCAGGGACATGATGTGACGGGTGAGTGCAAATAGAGAAGAGTCACCTGGTCCAGACTGAGAAATCGGAGTGTCCTTGTAGAGACTGAAAAGATGAACCTGACTTAGCCTGGTGTCAACAGCAGAGGAGTCCTTACAGACAGAGGAATCATCCCTCGTGGTCTAGAAAAATGGAACCCTTAGGAACTTAGGAAACAAAAAGGAAGTCAGTCTGATGAACTGTGAAGCCAGTGAGAAGTATTGAGAGATGACTAGAGAAGACACAGTCTCTGGGAGCAACTTTGAGACTTGAGACTCTATCCATAGTCGATCAGAGGTCACTGAAGGGCTGAAACAATGGGAAACATAATCAAGGATGCATTGTAAAAGCTTACCCTTGCTAATTTTGGAAAATATTTTTATCATTTCAGGTTAATTAAGGATAAAATGAATTAGGTTACACTATTTGCACTTGTTAAATAAAGCCCCTCTTATTATTGTGTCCCACCCCCAAGAGCTGTGCCATATGTCCTAACAATGTGCCCATTAAGTTGGATCACAGCCATCCCTCTCCCTCCTCCTCTCTCCTTGCTCCCTCATTCCCCCACCCCCCACCTTGAATTGCTTTGAGTTTCCCTCTTATGGGGGTGTGTATCAGCTCACCTACTGCCTTCATATTAGAATTAAGTGCCCTGGATTCTTGCTTCTCCATTCTTGTGATACTTTACTAAGAAGAAAGTGTTCCACCTCTGTCCAGGGTAATACAAAAGATGTGAAGTCTCCATCTTTTTTAGTGGAACAATTTTTGATGACAGCAAGAGTGGAAGTAGTGAGACAAGAGATGATGGTACATGAAGATGGAGAGAAATAGATTTAGAGGCATGTTCTGTATGAGATTTAGTCATTTTAATTTTAGTATTCTCCCAGTCTCTTCTGTATTTCATGAACTGTGTTGCTTAAAACAAATGGTATAATACTGTCCAAGGGGAAGATGATGCCTGTTCATGATTTCTCAATGCCAAATATTACATCCCACCTTTGCTCTTGTAGACTAATAAATGTGCTGATATCTTAGGCAATTCTTTCATTCCTTTATTCAAACACGCTTTCATTAAGTGCCTACTATGTGCTAGGCGAATAATCTGGATATAGGTGACCTAGCAGTGAAGTGATAAAGGCATTGGTCTCACAAAGCTTAAGGTCCATGAGTATTGAAGACAAAAACAAAGTAAATACATGAATTCAAAATACGATCTCAGATAGTTTAAGTGCTACCACACAGAGTGGTAAGGTAAAGGATGGTTGGAAGTGGCTACTTCACACTGGGTGGGGGTCTCTTAGGGAGTGAGTGTTTGAACCCAGACCTAAGTTCTGAAAGACTCATCCAAACATCTGTTACAGGGAAGAGAGCAGCTAGAGTAAAGTCTTAAAGGAAAACATCTCCCAGACCACCTTATTCCATTTCACAGCCTAGAACTTCTTACCATTTAATTCCTATCCCACCCACCTACGCAGCCCTTCTTTTACTTTTTCCATTTTATAAAGGGATTGTTGATTTCCAACATGCTACACACTTTACTTTTCATCTCCTTTACAGTTTCTCTCTCTCTCCTCCACTAGGATATAAATTCCAGGAGGGCAAGAAGCTTTCTCTGTTATGTTCACTGATTCCCCAGAGATTTCCTAGCATGAACATGGTGCTCAGCACGTTTTGAATTAATGCATGTAAGAGTAAACAGTAAGTAGTTAGGAAAGAGAAGTGGTTAGGAACAGAAAGATGAGCAATGCAGCTGGAACACTGGGAGGCTAGGGAGCGAGGCATGATATGAAATGCAAGATGATAAAACAAGGCCTGCAGAGCTGTGTAGACTGCACCAAGGAGTCTTGTTTTCATTTTAAACACGTCCAGCCTCTATGAGAGCATTTTGAGTGGGGGAGGGAGGAGACTAAATTTACATTTTTGAAAGCTCACTCTGGGTATTGCAAGGAGGTCGAATTTTAGAGTGTGGGGAGAGAACAGAAGCAGAGAGATCTTCTAGGGAGCAAAGCCTTCAGTGACTCATCAGCCCATAGTCTCAGCCTTAATGGATGCTCAGTGCTCACTATCCTTCAAGTTCGGTTTGCATTAGCTTTACAGTAATACATTACGGGGGATCTGCCAGCTTCCTTTCTCCTGGCATGGCCAAAGGTAACAACAGCCTGGAGCCAGGCACAGAGCTAATCTGGTGGAGCATCTTTTATGCCAGGAAAGCATAAACATACTTCAGAGATGCAGCCTTGATTAAAAATACATGGACACTCTGTGGATCTAAGCTGAAGACATATGGCCTTTGATTGCCTGGCATTTTCAATTCATACAAGAACATTATGGTGCTGCATTATGGATGAGAAGACACATTTCACTATCTTAAACTGAGTGGCCGTGTGTGTGTGTGTGTGTGTGTGTGTGTGTTTTCTTTCCCATCCCATCCTCCCTCCCACTCCTTGCTCAGAGATTAAACAGTTCAATTAAGCCCTGATTAACTGTACTTCCAATTTTGTCATAAGAGTGATTTCCACACCCTTGGCTGCTGCCTTTCTTCATGAAAATGAGGCCTGGCTGTGCCCCAAAGATCAACTCTCCTCACGGGAAAGTTCTGTCTCATGCCTTCTTCACCATTCTTCTGCTGTAGCTGTTACACCCCCACTCCCATCTTTTAAAGGTGAATTCACAAATCTCACAGGAAGCATCCACTGTGTGCATTTTTATATGTTCTTATGACTCAAGAAAATATTCTGCTGCTTTTCTCACTATGAAGGACCAGACAGCATGGTGGCTATGAATACAGGCTCCCATCATAAAGAGACACACTCACACAAAGACACAAATTTCAAATGTGTGCTTATCACAAACTAGCTGAGAAGTTCTGGGTCAAGCAAATGGATATCTTTGATCCTAAATTCTCTCTAAATTCTCTTCTGTGATAGGAATAAATTATATTGGGCATGCCACTGAGCTTTACACAATACCAAGAACATAGAAACACCCTTGAAAGTTCTGCCTACTACCATTTCAGGATTTCTGTATGTATACCACACCTAGTAAGTGCTTAATTAACATGTCTAAATGAATGTCTTACGGGAAATCAGAATTTGTCTTTACAGGCATGCCAATTCAGTTACCCCTTCTTCCCTGTGATGGCTTTCTGCATCCCATCAAGTGAAGGCAGAGTTCCTGGGTCATCTCCAGCATGTCTTTCCGCATCCCTCATGCAGTCAGTATGGTAGGGGAATTTAGACCACTGGTGTTGAAGCCAAACTCCATGGGTTTACATTGGGCCAAAATACATCCTGGCTGTGTTTTCTGGTTCAAATATTTGTGTCCCTCCCCAAATTCATATACTAAACTTTAATCTTTTGTGTTATAATATTAAAAGATGATGCCTTTGGGAACAGATCAGGTCATGAAGGATGTGCCCTCATGAATGGGATTAGTGCCTTTATAAGAGAGGACAACAACTTATATGAAACTGATGGTCATCATCTTAAGTGAAGAAACTCAGAAATGGAAAATCAAATACTATGTGTGCTCACTTATAAGTGCAAGTTAAGCAATGACACATGATCATAGACACTGGAGACACCAAAGGTGAAATGATGCAGGGTATGATTGACGAAAGATTACTTATGAGGTATAATGTAAGTCATTGGATGATGGGTACACTAACCTCCTCTGACCTCACTGTTGTATGAGATAGCTGTGTAACAAAACTGCACTCACACCATCTTAATACATTGAAATCAAAATAAAGAGAGAATTCCAAATGCAAAACAACAACAACAACTAATAATAATAATAATAAGGGAGCCATTAAGGAGCTGGTTTGCTCCTTCTGTGATGCAAGGACACATAGAAGGCACCAGCTATAAAACATGCAGTCCTCATCTGACACCAAATTTGCTGCCACCTTAATTTTGTACTGGGAAGTCCTGAACTGTGAACAATAGATTTCTATTATTTATAAATTACCCAGGCTTAAGTATTTTTTATAGAAACCTGAATGAATTAAGACACTGTGAGACCTTGCAGAATCCCATAACCTGCTTGACCTCTGATTTCTTATTTATTTATTTAGACAGGGTCTCAAGCTGTGCCCTGGGTAGAGTACTATGACATCATAGCTCATAGCAACCTCCAACTTGGGCTCAAGCGATCCTCTTGCCTCAGGTTTTTTTTTTTTTCTTTCTATTTTTAGTAGTGATGGGGTCTCGTTTTTTGCTCACGCTGGTCTCAAACCCAAGAGCTCAAGCTATCTACCTGCCTTGGCCTCCCAGAGTGCTGCGATTACAGGTGGATCTCTGATTTCTTCATTTAGAAAATGAAGATAATAGTACCCTTTACTTTAATCTGGTTGCTGTGAGAATGAAATGAACAGCGCCTATAAAACCCTTAGAACAGAAAATGGATTAATGCAAGTGATCAGTAAATACTCCCATCCTCATTATCATCATTTTTATTTGCTGTTTTGTTCTTTGACAGTGTTTACATAGTCTTGAAAATGAATAACATACTATAAACATGTTTGTATTTGCTTTAAAAGAGGCTTGCACTTATATGTAATAATCTTAGGGCAACAATAGGCATGTTTGTTTATCTATGGCTGGCTGGGGATAACTTAGGGTGGCGTTTGTGGGAGTAAGTATTACCACTGAGTGGTCCTGTATTGGGAAATCTTTCAGTGCTGGGGATATTGGGGAGGTTAGTCATCCTGATGCACTAGAGGAGATTGGGGTTTATAACTTGACCCATTTTACAGAGAAAGGATGGGACATGGGAGGTTGATGGCGGTTGCACTCAACTGTGGAAGAGATAACAGGTGTTTGTTTATCCGGAAAGCAGGTGTGTGTAAGGGTTATAGTAAGAGCAAACCGTCTTCCAGATGAAAACTTGACCCTAAAAACACAAAGATGGTCATCAGAATGGTCTACACAAAGGCAGAGGAAGAAAGAGATCAATGTTTTTGAACACTGCATTTGTACATATGTGAAATTTAATCCGTGTTTTTTGAAGTCATTTTAGAAAATCCAGAAGAAAATATTAATTGAGCACATGCTATGTGTCAGGCTTCTGCTGCGCACTTTACATCATTCCTTCATTTTTCCTAACAATCCAGTGTTGTAGCTGTTGGAGTGCCTTAACCTCTGGGGAATAAGAGACAGACAGCTGCACTTCCTTTTAAAGCTCCCCAAGTCATTCCAATGTGGACCCTCGTAGATGGACACTGGAATTTTAAAAACCTTCCCCCACGTACTAGATTCAATAGTGTCCCTCCAAAATTCATACGCTCCTGCAACCTCAGCAAATGTTTTCCCTTGTAGATAGTAATGTTATCATGACGTCAAGCTGGATTAGAATGTGTCCTAATCCAATCACGAGTGTTTTTATAAGGAGAGAGAACAAATGGACATGTACACAGAAAAGGAGTCCGTGTGACAGAGGAGACAGAGAAACCAGAAACAGCCACAGATTTGCCAGAATCAACAGAATCTAGGAAAAGGCAAGTTAGAATGGTTTTTTTTTGTTTGTTTCCTAAAGTCCTCAGAGTGAGCATAGACCTGCCAACAGTTTGAATTCAAATTTCTAGCCTTCAGAAGTGTGAAAGAATAAATTTCTGTTGTTTTAAGACACCCAGTTTGTCGTAATTGGTTATGGCAATCACGGGAAACTAATATATCAGGCAATTGTAATATGCAGCCAAGTTTGAGAAATACTGTTGTAGGTGGCTTAACCTGAATCCCATTAAGCATTTTGACTTCTACTTCTCCTTTATCAGGGCATGAACTATGATCTCTTTTACTACTGCTCCCAAATAGGGGGAATTCTTATCAAATAGCTTCTTTTTAGAGATTTCATGTGACCTCTACCCCAGAGCAACATAGACACGCACATTTCAGGTACCCAGTCCGAGTCTGTCCCTGTAGATTTGTCTCCCTTTCTTTAAAAATAATTCCTTCGGTGAGAATTCCAAAGACAAGATTTTCAAAGAGAAAAGCACATTCATTACAGTTGAGAAACTGCTCTTGAAACTTATTAGCTCGTGACTCATACTCCTGAAAGGAGCTAATACCTTAATTTCATATTTCTCTGCTCAAATGCAAACCAAGGCGTAAACTGAAATGAAACTTTACACTAATGGCTTCTTAATTATACCCATCTAAAAGCAATTACCTGAGTTTTAGCAGATACAAAGTTAGGGTTGATGGGACCAGCAGATGAGAAATAGATGAAAGGTCATCTGCAGAAAAAGATCAGCAGAGAGGAGATAAAACACAGTGAGGAGAGAGGGAAAAAAATCCAGAGATAAGTAAAGGTTGATAAATTCCTAACAATAGTGTTGCCTGATTTCCAAAACAAGCTTTTTCCCTTTTAGGAAGGAGACTAAAAATGAGATGTTTTATTTCAAGATAGAAACTGACTAGATATGAGACCTTAATGCCTGAGGTACATTTACTTCTTGCCATATATTGAGCCAAAATTTACTAAATTATAGAACCAGGAGTCTAAGGTGAGAGTAAGTGAATAAACGTTTTTCGTTTGTTATTCATTTAAAAAAGCATATATAGCAAGAGCTCAGTTTGCAAAATCACACAGTGCATGCCCTGTGTGTGTGTGCATGTGTGTGTGTGTGTGTGTGTGTGTACAGATATGGCAAGGAGGAAAATCCACTGTAATGTTCAACTGTTCTTCTCTGAGTGGGAGACTTTGATGGTAATCTACTTTATGTCATATGCTTTTCTGTTGTGTTTAAATTATTTACAGCGAGCATATAGTCATTGTGGACAAGAAAGAAAGTCCAAAAATAAAAACTAGATGTCAATCAGTCAATCCAGTAGAAAGAAGTCAAGTTAAATTGATTATATTTATCTCCATTAAAAATTGAACTTATTTATTGATTCAATTCTAGAAGCAGGTTTGACACATTTCTCAAAATAGTACAAGGTCTAAACTGAGAACTGTGGGCTAGAATCCAGTCCACGAGGCACATGTTTTATTGGGGTCTGTGTAGTCATTAAGGATTTTAAAATCTGAATGTCTTTGCATGTTCTCTTCAATAGAATTGATTCCTTCCTTCCTTCTTGCCTTCCCTCTCCCCTGCCAACCCCCACAAAGTCCATTTCACCTATTTCTTTTCACCTGTCTGACACTCAGTACTTGGTCCCCTCTGCAGTAAAATGCACTCTTACTATCTATCCTCCTCTGGAAATTAAAGTCAATATACATATAAATGATGCAGTCTCCAAGTCCTCCCCATGATTTTTCTATTTTTGTTTCATACTTTAGCCATTTGAGCCACCTCTTCATTGAGATTCATCATTTTCTTTTTCTCCAATAGCTGACATTATATCTTCTCTGTGGTCAGAAACCAGTTGTGGATTAAGCATCACAAGCACAACACCAATCTCTAGTTACTGATGCCCCTCAAAAATCCGCATTTTTGCCATGATTGTAGATTCATTGTCAGTAGGAAGAGTTGGTTTCCACTCAGATAAGATTCCACATCCTCGTACAGCATTTGCATTTGTTTTCATCTTTGTGTTGAAATTTAAAAGAGAAGAAACCTTTTCTATAAATATCAAAAAAATTACACACAAAGCTGACATATGTTAGTTGTTTCCCAATGCTGTCGCTTTATGAATGATAATTTATTTTAATTTTTACAAGAATCTCTGTAGCAAGTTTCATTCCTGCTTTCCAGAGCAAGATATTGATGGTCATTGAGATATATAAAATTCTGACAATTGTATGGCTTTATGTCCTAACAATGAATCAACAACACAATTTAGTCTGATACAAAAACATGAACCTTTTCCTAAAAAGGATCTATTGACAATAGTGTGATGGAGCTAGCTGGACCTGGCTTGCAAGATCTAATTGTGTGGATCCCTTCACAACTCCTCAGTTTAGGAATATCATATCAATACCCTGAAATCAGCCACATTGAAAATATTTACACCAGGGAAATTGGCACATGCTAAAAGTTGGACTTGGGAAAGAGAGGCACTTGTTAAATGTTTATTAACATACCTACTGCTTCTAAATTAGAATAAGGTTCTTTTCATTCATTGAATTTTTCTGTGAAGGCTCTATTATTTTGTCAGGTATGTGGGTGACATCAGATAGATAAATATCACTAAGAAGACCCCCGATTTCAGAAATGCATAGATTAGTATAATGTGACATGAAATAAAATCAAATCACTGTATCACTATCAAACAAATATCAAAGCAGCAACTAAAAAAAAATTTTGATTTTCAATAAAGAAAATAAGAATTGAGAGGTGCCTGTGGCTCAAAGGAGTAGGGTGCCAGCCCCATAGGCTGGAGGTGGCAGGTTCAAGCCCAGTACCAGCCAAAAAAAAAAAACTGAAAAAAAAAAATAGATAAAAAGAAAATAAGAATTGTGGATTTTTAAATTATAGAGAACAATTAAAATTTTGATAAGAATTATTCAGACGGATCATTCTTACTTAACTCTTTAACTTATAAATTACATAAATGCAATTCAAGTGGAGTTAGAAAATAAAGGCTTTTTGTTGTGTTTTTGACTGTTTTGTTTCATGTTACGTACCAGGGAACATATACTTAGCTAAGAACTGCACTAATTTTCCCCTTTGAAATGTTGTTTTCTCCCTAAATAATCAGATCTGGTATTTTAGTTTTATTTTGTATTTTAACCCTGAGAGTAGATGTCACGTCTTCAGAGACATTTTATGATTACCCACACTGAGATACCCTTAGTAGTTACCTATTCACATTATTTTGTATTATGAAATTAGTTGCATTTCCTTCCCACTCTCCCCTAAATACACTGAAATTTGAATGCCCAGGGCCTCAGAAAATGATCTTATTTGGAAATAAGATACTTTTAATCTAATAAGTTCAAGTGAGGTTTTTAGAGTGGGCCTTGATTCAATATAACTTTTGTTCTTATGAGAAGGGGAAATTTGGACACAGAAACAGATAGGTACAGATGGAAGGCCTTGTGAAGACAAATAGGAGGAAGCCACCTGAAGATGAAGGTGGGAGTTGTGATAAGGAATCTACAAGCCATGGATTACCAACAAAGTTTCAGAACCTAGGAGAGAGGCGTGGAATAGACTCTCCCTCATATTTCTCAGTAGGAACCAGCACAGCTGTTAGACTTCTGTCCTCCAGAAGAGCAAGACAGCAAATTTCTGTTGTTAAAGACACCAGTAAGTGGCACTTTGTTACGGCCACCCTAGGAAGCTAATATGCTCTGTTTTAAATGTTTTATCTTGCCTGTCTTCTTATTTACCTGCAGTTAGATGTCTCTTAAAGATGTGGGAGCATTCTGAGAAATGCATTGCCCGGTGATTTTGCCACTGTGTGAACACGATGGAGTGCAGTCACATCAACACAATAGCACATCCCATGCCACACCTGGGCTGTGGGGTAGCGCCTACTGGTCTAGGCTACTAACCTATGCGTCCTGTCATTACACCAACTACTACAGGCAACTGTAACACACCAGCAAGTATTTTTGTATCTAAACATCTCAACCTGGAAAAGGTTCAGTAAAAAGATGGTATAAAAGATTAAAAAAATAGTACATCTATCGAGGACACTTACCATGAATAAAGCTTTCAGGACTTGCTCTGGTTGAGCAAGTGAGTGGTGGGGGAATGGAAGACTTAGGCTATTGCTGTACACTACTGTAGCTTTTATAAACTCTGTACACTTAGGCTGCACAAAATTTATTTAGAAAATTAAGTAATTGCACTATGACATATTATGGCTACAACGTCACTAGGTGACAGAAATTTTTCAGCTTTATTATAATCTTATGGGACGACAGTTGTGCCCATGGTCTGTAGTTGATAGAAAATGCTGTTACGTGGCTCATAAATATTTGCTTTCCTCTCTCCTCAGACTGGGCAGTAGGGTTCGTGTTCAATGCTCTACCTGGTCCTAGATCATTGGCTACCCCATCATAAATAATCAAAGGGAAGTTAGGAATTACTTAAGAAAAATAGGTAAGTATATTTTTGCATAATATTTGATCAGGCAACTTGATGTCACCAACACCTATTCTTTTTTTTTCTCTGTCTCTCTCCTCTCTTTCTCTCTCAACTTTGCTATCTCCTTATTCTCTTTCCCCTTTCCTCTCTCTCTCTCCTTTCCCCTTCCTCTCTCTCTCCCTCTTTCCCCTTCTCTCCCTTTCTCCCTTTCTCTCAGTGTCTTTCTCCCTCCCTCCCTTTCAACTTTGCTATTTCCCTGGCTATCTCTCTCCTTCCCTTTCCCTCTCTCTCTCCCTCTCTTTTCCCTTCTCTATCTCTCATTCTCTCTCACCATCCTTTTCTTTTTCTCTCTGTCTCTCTCTTTTTCATGCATAATGACATCAGCTTTGTCCTATGTCTGATTTTTCCAATGGAAGCTAAAAGTTCTAACCATCCTAGATTTTATCAGTTAGGATTTCATTTATAAGCAAAAATAGCAAATATTAAAAGGGATGCCCTAAAAAAGAAGGAACTTCACATGATGCTGGGCAGAAACAAACATGTTGTATAATAAATATTTTCTCCCTGGGGCTTCATCTGTCCACATTTAGATGCAGCAGGAGAGAGAGAGAGACTACCCTTCCCTGCTAACAAATGAAGGTTTGGAACTGAGTCTCACTTGCCCTCATTGGCTAGAACTGGGAATCATGGCTTCATCCTTGGGCCAAAAACTACTTTACTGTGGCCAGGAGCAAGGGGTGGGCAAGGTTAGTCTAATAGATGGATGCAATAGAGCCCAAGGGTATGGTCATTACCACCAAACTCAGAGATTCCTCTGGGATGGGAATGGGGAGCTTCAGGCTAAAGAGAAATCAAAAAATACTCTTCACATCATCCAATATGGAAATACATTTAACATTTTCTGAGCTATCAGCCTTCATCTGCATCACATATACCAAATGCTTACTAAACTACCGTATAGTCTCTGCTTCTCTTCCAAATTCTACTCTTTCAGATGCATTATTTTGTTTACTCTGCATAACTCAAATTCAAATTAAACCTACACTCGCATTACTTACTTTGCTTTTTCAAAATGTGATGACTCAATAAATGGATTTGAACAGTTTCAAAAGATTTTCCACACCTCAAAAGCACCCAACTGACCCTTTAAAGATACCAACCTCCATTTAATATGGATGGATGCCTGAATGTGGGTCTTAGCATATAAACCAACCGTTAAACATGGCTCTATCTATAATTAAGGAAGAGAGAAGGCAGAACATTTTTTCAAATTTATTTTTTGTTATTGTTGTGGAGGGAGGATTATTCCCTTCACCAATTGGTTTTATGTTTTTAAGTTTTCTTGATTGATGCTCTGGGTAAAAGCTTCAAATGAACAAAATTTCTGCTAAAAGCTGTACTTATGTGATTCTCCCAAACCACTAGCATTTAAAGGCTAGAATGCACTGGTTTCTAGGGTATAGACTAAAAGGATTTAAGAACACAATTAGTAACTTGTTCCAGCAATTAGAGCTAAGTTTAATTACAAACTAACCTCTTGATAGACCATTTGACAGTCAGTACAAAGTGAGAGAAAGAGATCAGAAAAATGCCAGAAGCTGCAGTGAAACAACTTTCCCACATAGTTATTTTTGCTCACATTATCTCCAGGCCTGGTGTTGCTTTCAGAAAAGAAAGGTAACAGATTTTATTCTTTAAAATGGTTTCTTCTTCTGCTGCTTCTTCTTTTTCTTTCTTATCCTTTTTTTTTTTTAACTTGGCAATAGCATTTCATTTTTGCATGTTCTCTCTTCTACCTGTCAGAAAGCCACGTTGGGATCCTGGAGTGCTGTTCATCTGTGACTCAGGGTACCCAATGTGTCCCTTCTCCAGCCCCAAGACACGTCTCCATAGTGGGCAGGAGGGGACCAAGCATGCTCAGAGATGAAAGTATTAAAGCACACGAGATCATCAGCTCACACATAGTACAGACATGCTCAACAGAATTCTGAAGAGCATGCAACTGGCCCAAGGTCATGGAACAAGGCCAGGGCTATGATTTCAACATGTGACTCCAGATTAAGAGGAACAAAGACCACTCTTTGGAACAAAGGAGGAGTTTACTGCTCCTGCAGCTGCATTGGAGTAATGTATTTTCTTCCTTTTGCATTTCCCAAGATGGAGCCCTCAAAAGATAAATAGGATGTTGATTTTTCAACACTGCACTTTTTGTTTTCCCTTATGTTCCAGGATTCAGATCCATTTACTGGACATGTTGTACTGATACAGATCTATGCAGAGCTGTGCTGGCCCCGTGCACAGATCCAATTACACTAGAGGCAGAGCTGAGCTGAGAGGCAGAAAGCATGTGGTTAGGAGTTAGGAGAATTGGCTCCATGCCCTATTCTGCTATTTGCTAGGTATAAGCCAGCCCTCTCTGCTCAATTATTTTACTTCTCTTGACTTTAGAATGGAACTGATAATTTCCCAACCAACACTGCATTCATTCAGCAAATATTAAGCACCTACTATGTGTCAGAGACAGTACTATTAGTTTTTAGAAATATGATGAAACTCAAAGGTACTCACAGAGCTTATATTATGACCTGAAAGAGTCTCTGACAAAGTGCAAATTTGAGCAGAAAGATGAAGAAAAAGAGGGAGTGTGTCACATGACAAGTCCACAGAGAGACGTTCAGAGCAAGGAGCTAGCCATTACACTGCTCCTGAAGAGGGAGAGAGAAAGCCAAGATCCTTACACAGACCAAATGCTTAGTGTAAAAAATTATCATGGAACATGCAAACATCTGTGCTAATCATGTGTGTTCTTACTCTTATTAATGGGAACCATGCTCTGTTACAATTATATATGAGTGAGTCGTAGTTTACGCAATTTTTCCAAATGAATGTACAATACTTTTACAATTTATTTCTTTAAACAGTATTAAAAATGTTAAATTTGAAGCCAGCAAACAGTAGTTTGTGAAGGTGGCCTCATGAATCTCATAGACTGGGTTTCAGCCCTGACTCCAACATTTCCTAGCATTGTGATGTTAAGGTAGTTTGTGTTTAAACCCTGAGCATCTTGGCAGGTTGGCATCTTTCCTTTCCTCCTCTGTAAGAGAGAAGTTGAAAAGATATATACCCCAGAGGTGTTTTGTGTGGGTTGAATGACATATCCAAAGTAAAAGACACAGCATGGTGGATGGCTCTAGGAAGGGCTCGGGAAGGTTAGCTTTTACAATATTATAATCAGAGCGTTCGTTTATATGCATACATTCCCACATTTAACAATGTACTCTGCTCCCATGGAATAAAGTTCCTTTGAGCCAAGAGCCCTACTACAATAACCCTTTCTTCCCCACTTGCTTGCTAAGAAAAAAAAAATAACTTTGAAGCAAGTGATGGGCCAGTCTCTAGTTCTGTTGCTGAGAGAGAGAGAGAGAGGCTGGAGCAGCTTTGGCCACACTCCCTACTCCAATTACAAGTGGCCTACTGACTTCCCATCCAACACTTTCTGCCCTTACCTGCAATGTCAAAATCCATTCACAAAGTGACATATCTCTTATTAGCACTTGTCATGTTTTTTTATTGAGAAAATAGGATAGTCTCTTTAAAGAACAAAATACACAGTCACAATCAACTCATAAAGAGTATGTTACATACCTTATGTCTGGATCATGCTTCCTGCTAAACATAAGGCATTCCTAGAACCGTAGCAATCCTCTGCTTTTTACAGTGAGTGGATGCTTTTTGTCGACAGACCTTTATAGGTTTGGGGTCAGTTTCCTTTGAAAATAAAGTTATGAGTGTGGATGGTTCCACTAAAATTTGCTTTCATACATATAGAGCATATTTCATGTGGATCACCAGAGATCATGGCCCCTATGAAAACAAACTTGGCCCTTAGCATATAATTTCATGCTTGGGAGAATCTTGGTTTCTACCATATTAGGCTATTTTACTGTCTATAGAGTGGCTTCGCCCAATCTTCCAATTTCTTGTGTTACTTTTAACCAGAGAGAGTCATTGAGCAAAAAAGTGTCAAGAAGACCCTTTCTTAACCTATACCACCCTGTTTTCCCCACACCTCACACTTTCTTGTCTCTTAGCAGTCTCTGGTAAGGTTTCTGAGTTCTCAAAGCTTCCGCTGAATCACAGAGCTTGAAAGGATCTTCTGGGCTAAGCCTACAGGCATTAGCTTGGACCAGTAAGAAGCAGAAGACTAAACAGTTTTTTCCCCTTCATTGAACTAAGATAGTGGTGAAATTACATGTGCCACTTCCACCAAACACTGCTTGTTTGTTTTCTTCTACTGCACATTATGTGCTAATTTTATTTCATAATTTTGTTTATATGTTATTTGCTGGATAATAAGATTTAGCCCATGCACTCAGTGACTTTACTAGCAAAAATAAGTGATTCAATGTTGGTAGTAATATTATACTTTGCATTTAATTAATATGTTTATAACTCAATGTCAATGATAGCATACATTTATTGAGAAATCAGGTTAACCAACCATTCTTTGCCTGAATCCATGAAGAGGATAATATCATATCACAGGTGAGAAAAATGAGGCTGAAACAGTAGACTTATGTAAAGTCATTTACCTTCTAAATGGCAGAATCTCCAGTGCTAAACCCTAGTCCTCTCCTCCTAACCACTACAGTCCATTGCCAATCCTGTCAGTTAGAATACTTTCCTCGGCAGGATGAAAGTCTTTGATTTACCACAATATTCCTTGGCTTTACATTTTATGACAAGTGTCTTCTTTTTAAAATGAGAAGGGTGTATCTTGAGTAGCTGAATGACTTACAAATTTACCCTAAAACAAAAGGTGGACTCAGGATTGAAACACCAAAATCATGGCTTTAATTTGAGGATGCATACACACAGAGACCCACCTCTGAGTGGGGGACTATTTGGAAAGCAAAATATAAGTTAGAAAGTTAGCACCCGAGACAAGTAGGTAACCAAATAGGAATCATACATTTTTTCAGGTAGTCAAGAGATTCTGGGCAACACTTGGGACTGTAATCTGAAGTCTGGTCACTATTACTGTGACTGTCTGAACACTTGAGACTGTAATCTGAAGCCTCTGTCACTATTACTACTATAAAAAATTCAATAGATGTAAGGCATACAAGTGGAGATTTGTTACATGGTTATGTTGTGACGAAGTCTGGGCTTTTAGTCTGGGCTTTCCTATCATCCAAATGGAGTACAGTATATCAGTATATCCCCTCCCAACTGCCCCTTTTTTGAGTCTCCGTGTTTTTGTTCCCTGTATGACCGTGCATACTCATTGCTTAGCTCCCACATGTAAGTGAGAACTTGGGGTGTTTGTTTGCCATCCCTTTGTTATATCCCTTAGGATAATGGCCCACAGTTCCATATGAGGTATTGCCGAGACACAATTTCATTTTTTATAGCTGAGTAGTAGTTCTTGGGATAGCTATATACCACATGTTTTTATCTACAGTTAGGTTTATGCCACATCTTTGTTACTGTGAACTTTGCTACATTAAAAACACAATTGAGTTTCTCATCTATGGCTTTTATTATTTTGAAGTATGTCTTTTTATGCCTACCTTCTTGAGGGTTTTTATCATGAAAGGATGCTGGATTTTAGTGAACACTTTTCCTGCATCTATTGAGATGATTCAGGATTTTTGAAAAATTCTATTTAGGTGGTGAATTTCATTTATTGACTTGCATATGTTGCATCATCCTCTCATCCCTGGTTAAAAAAGTTGATGGTGGTGTATTATATCTTTGACATACTGTTGATTTCAGTTTCTTTGTGTTGAGGATTTTTACATTTATATTCATCAGGAATATTCTGTAGTTTTCTCTTTTCCTTTTTTTGTTACTGTTGTTGAGGATCTTCATGGCTTTGGTATCAGGGAGATACCGGCTTTGGAGAATGAACTAAGTGGGATTCCCTCCTTCTTCGTCTTTTGGAAAACTTTTTAGTAGAATTGGCAACATTTCTTCTTTATACACCTGATAAAATCAGGCAGTGAATTCTAACTAGTCTTGGGCTTTTATTGTTATCATTTTAAAGAGATTTTTAAATTATAACTCAATCTTACTACTCATCATTGTTCTGTTCAGGATTTCTACTTTTTTTCCAGATTCAAGCTTAAAAGTTTGTATTTTTTCCTGGAAAATTTCTATTTCTTCTAGATTTTCCTATGAACATAGCACGTTCATAGCAGTGTCAGATGATTTTTTTAAATTTCTCTGGTATTATTAAGGGTTGTAAAGCCTACCTTGTCATTTGTGATTGAGGTTTTAAATCTTTTCCTTTCTTGGTTAACATAGGTATCAATTTTAATATAGTATCAACTTTAACTTTTTTAAAAAATCAAACTTTTGTTTTATTGATCTTTAGATTGTTTTATTGATTTATTTGCTTTTGATCTCAAATTGGTTTAGTTCTGCTCTCTTATTTGTTATTTAATGTCTTCTTCTGGCTCTGGACTTGGTTTGTCTTTGTTTGTCTAGTTCCTGGCTAAGTAGTTGATTTGTGATCTTTCTGTCCTTTTAATGTAGATATTTAATGCTATAAATTTCCCTCTTTGCACTATTTTATGCTTCACATATTTGTTTCACAAAATATTTTAATCCCTATATTGATTTAATCATGGACCCAAATATTATTCAGATACAAGTTTTGTAATTTACATATATTTGTTTAGTTTTGAGAGTTTCTCTTGTAATCAATTTCTAGTTTTATTCTACTGTGGTCTGAGAAGACATTTGAGAGATTTTCAAGTTTTGTAAGTTTATTGAGAATTTTTTATGATCTAACATATGATCTACCATGGAAAATATTCAAAGCACTCATGGGAAGAATGTATATTTTCTAGTTGTTGGGAAGAATGTTTTGTTAGTATCTGTTAGATCCTTTTATTCTAGAGTCCAGTTTAAGTCCAGTCTTGTTTATTTTCTGTGCCAATGAGCTATCTAATGCTGTCACTGGGGTTTTCATTCCCTTATTATTGGTGTATTATTATTAACTTCTTTCCTTAGGTCTAGTGGTACAGGTATTTGTTTTATGAATCTGGGTGCCTTGGTGTTAAGTTCATATATATTTAGGATTGTTTATCTTCTTATTAAATTGATCTGTTTATTGTTGAGTAATGCCTTTTGTTTTATTTTCTCACTGTTTTTGATTTATAGTCTGTATTTCACATAGGTACATGTAGGTTCTTGCTTGATGTTGGATTCCATTTGCAAGAAATATTGTTTTGCGTAATTTTAACTTGAATCTATAAAAGTCTTTATCAGTTAAGTTAGTTTTTTGTAAGCAGGATATATTTGGGGATTCTGCTTTTTAAATTAAATCATAGCTGTGTACATTAATGTAATTATGGGGTACAATGTGCTGGTTTTATATACAGTTTGAATACTTTCATCAAACTGGTTAACATAGCCTTCCCCACATTTTCTTAGTTATTGTGTTAAGGCATTTATATTTTACCCTTAGAGATTTAACATTTACCCTTGTGAAATGCACCATAGGTGTGGTCCCACCAGTTACCCTCCCTCCACCATCTTTCTCTTCCTTTTTCCCCTTCATCTTGTGCTATAGTTGGGTTATAGCTTTCATATGGAAGTGTGAAGTGTGGGTGCTTATATATTGGTTTCACAGTAGGGCTGAGTACATTGGATACGTTTTCTTTTATTCTTGAGATACTTTGCTAAGAAGAATATGTTTTAACTCCATCCATGTAAACATAAAAGAGGTAAAGTCTCCGGGTTCTGATTTTTTGTATCTAATCCACCAATATTTTCATTTAGGCATTTATTCTGTTTATTAAAAGTTAATATTGATATATGTGTTCTGTTCATGTTATAAGGTTAATTGTTACCAAACTGCATTGTATTTTCAATTACATAGTTGTTTTATAAGAATTTCAATTTTTATGGTGTCATGTGTTTTTATTATGATGAGTATTGATCATTTGATTCCGTGTTTCAAACTCTTTAGAACATTTTTTGCAGGAGTTATCTAGTAGTGATGAATTCCCTTAGTGTTTCTTTGTCTGGAAAAGACTTTATTTCTCCTTCATTTGTGAATCTTAGTTCAGCAGGATACAAAATTCATGGCTCACAGTTCTTATTTTTGAGAATATAAAAAAAAATAATACTCCAATCTCTCCTGGCTTGTGAGGTTTTTGTTGAGAGGTCTGTTATTAGTCTAAGAGAACTTCCTTTCTAAGTAATTAGATACTTTTGTCTTGCTGTTTAGAAAAAAAAAAAACTGTTTCCTTTATGTTGGCTTTAGATGTCTGATGATGATACAACCTCCGAAGACCGTCTTGCAATGTATCTCCTGGTATTTGCTGACCCTCCTCCTGTGTCTGGGTTTCTAAATCTTTTGCAAGACCAGGAAAGTTTTCCTCAATTATTCCCCTCAAATCGATTTTCCACAATTTTGAATTTTACTTCTTCTTCCTCAGGAATGCCTATCACTCATAGGTTTGGGTGCTACACATAATCCCATATTTTTTGAAGGCTTTACTCATTTTTTTATTATATCATATATACATAGATCATAAATACATTTATGCCTTTGTGGGATTCAATGTGTTGATTATTTGTACAAATTGGAGTGCTTACATCTAACTAATTAACATAGCTTTCACCACATTTACTTAATCACAGTTTTAAGACATTTGTGTTTAATACTTGGTAGATTTGACTTGTACCCTTGCAATATGCTCTATAGGTGTGGTCCCAACTTAACCCTCCCTCTATCAAATCACCATCCTCCCTTCCCATCCCCTTCCCCTTACCTCCTTCATCTGGGGCTATACTTGTGAATCATCTCTCATATGAAAGTGTGAGTGATTATAAATTGTTTTTATAGTAGTACTGAGTACATTGGATATGTTTTTTTCCATTCCTGAGATACTTTACTAAGAAGAATATTTTCCTGTTCCATCCATATAAAAGAGGTAAAGTCTTTACCATGAAAAGAGGTTAAGTCTCCATCTTTTTTTAATGTTGCATAGTCTTCCATGGTATACATATACTACAATTTATTGATCCATTCACGGGTCAATGGGCACTTGGGCTTCTTCTAAGACTCGGAAATTATTAATTGAGCTGCAATGAACAATCTAGTGCATATATCTTTGTTGCCAATTGATTTTTGGTCTTTTGGATATCCACCTAGTAGAGGAATTGCAGGATTAAAACGGCAGGACCACATTTAGACCCCTGAGTGGTCTCCAAACTTCTTTTCAAAAGGAATGTACTAGCTTGCATTCCCACCAGCAGTGCAGAAGTGTTCCCTTTTCTCCACATCCATGACAACATCTATAGTTTGGGGATTTTGTGATGTGGGCTAATCTTAGTGGAGTTAGATGGTATCGGTATCTTAAAGTGGTTTTGATTTGCATTTCTCAGATGATTAAAGATGATGAGTATTTTTTTTCATGTGTCTGTAGACTGTGCACCTGTCTTCTTCAGAGAAGTTCTGTTCATGTCTCTTGCCCACAATGAAATGGGATCATTTGTTCTTTTCTAATTAATAAGTTTGAATTCTCTGTGGATTCTAGTTATTAAACCTTTGTCAGAAATATAACCTGTAAAAATCTTCTCCCATTCAGAGGCTGTCTACTTGCTTTACTTACTGTGTTTTTGTCAGTGCAGAAGCCAATTGATGTTGCTTCAATTACCTAGGAAAGTCCTTCTCATAAAGTATTCTCCCAGACCAATTTTTTCAAGTGTTTCCCCTGCACTCTCTCTAAGAATTTTTACAGGTCAGGTTTTATGTCTTAAGATTAAGTCCTTTAATCAGTGACAGTCAATTTTTGTTATAGATGAATGGTGTGGGTTGTTTCAGTCTTCTACAAGTCGCCAGCCAATTCACCCAGCACCATTTGCTAAATAGGGAATCTTTCCCCCAATTTATATATTTTTTAATTACATCATAGCTGTGTACATTAATGCAATCATGGGTACAATGTGCTGGTTTTGCATACAATTTGAAATGCTTTCATCAAACTGGTCAACATAGCTTTTGTGGCATTTTCTTAGTTCTGGTGTTAAGACATTTATATTGTACAGCTAGTAAATTTCACATGTACCCTTGTAAGGTGCACTGTAGGTGTGGTCCCACCAATTACCCTCCTTCCACCTATCCTCCCCCTTCCCCTCCTCTCTCTCTCTCCTGTTTCCCCTTCTTGGGCTATAATTGGGCTCCTTTCTGAAAGGAACATATTAGTTTTAGAAAGATGTTTGGAGAACACTTAGAGATCTAAAAATAGACCTGCCATTCGATCCTACAATTCCTCTAGTAGGTATATATCCAGAAGATCAAAAATCACTTTATAACAAAGATATATCTACCCGAATGTTTATTGCAGCCCAATTCATAATTGCTAAGTCATGGAAGAAGCCATGACTTCCATTAATTTATATTTTGATAGGCTTATCAAAGATCAAATGACCATAAATATTTAGGTTCATCTCTTGGTTTTCAATTATGTTCCATACATCTATTTTTGTGCCAGTACCATGCTGTTTTGATCACTATAGATTTATAGTATAATCTGAAGTCTGGTAGCATGAGATCTCCTGATTTGTTTTTATTTCTGAGTAATGTCTTGGCTATTCAAGTTTTTTCTGTTTCTATATAAAATGAAGTACTAATTTTTCCAGATCTTTAATGTATGACAGAGGTACTTTAATAGGGATTGCATTAAATCTGTAGATTGCTTTGGGAAGTATAGACATTTTAACAATGTTGATTCTTCCCAGCAATGAGCACAGTATATTTTTCCATTTGTTAGCCTTTTTAGCTATTTTTTGTTTCAGAGTTTCATGGTTCTCTTTATAGAGATCTTTCACATCCTTTGTTAGATACACTCCCAGATATTTTGTTTTCTTTGGCATTATTGTAAAGGTAATAGAGTCCTTGATTGTTTTTTCACCTTGACTATTGTTTGTATATATAAACACTACAGATTTGCGAGTATTGATTTTGTATCCTGAGACATTGCTGTATTTCTTTATCACGTCTAGGAGTTTTGTAGTTGATTCTCTGGGTTTTTCCAGATATATAATTATATCATCTGCAAAGTGTGAAAGTTTGATCTCCTGTGGTCCTATTGGGATAAACATGATTGCTTTCTTATGCCTGATTGCAATGGCTATGACTTCCATTAAAAAGTTAAAAAGCAGTGGAGACAATGTGCAAGCTTGCTGGTTCCTGATCTGAGTGGAAATGATTTAAATTTTACTCCATTCAACATGATATTGGATGTGGGTTTGCTGTAGATGGCCTCTATCAGTTTGTTCCTTCTATACATATTGTCTTAAGCATTCAGATCAAGAAAGGATGCTGGATATTACCAAAAGCTTTTTCCACATCAATTGAGGGAATCATATGGTCTTTATTTTTATTTGTTTATGTGATGTATTATATTTATAGATTTGTACATATTGAACCATCCTTGGGACCCTGGGATGAAATCCACCTGGTCATGATGCATAATTCATTTGATGTGTTGCTGGATTTTGTTTGCTAGGATCTTATTGAATATTTTTGCATCAATATTCATTAGAGATATTGGTCTATAATTTTCTTTTCTTGTTGGGTCTTTTCCTGGTTTGGGGATCAGGGTGATATTTGCTTCATAGAATGT
>CAUYTI010072987.1:0-18564 GCA_963575145.1 Galago senegalensis
GGCTCTGCCTTGGCAGCAGCTGGCACAGAAACCGGCAGGCTGGAGCCAAAGGGGGAGCTTTCCTCTCCCACCAGAGGCTCCAGTAACAAAGAAGACCTGGCCGATCAGGGGAAAACACTAGTGATTCCTCTAGTGCATCCCTGATTGGCCCATTTTCAATCCTGCTCCTGACTGATCTATTTTATAGACCAATCAGCTAAGCTCTCAGCTCATTGGATAACTGCCCCTATATAAATCCCTGAGCAGAGAGCCTAGGGGCAGATCATCGTAGACCATTGCAGATCGTTGCAGACCTTGGAGGAAGATAGAGCAGAAGAACAAGACTTCAGCGAGCAGAACTTCGAGGAAGAAAGAGCAAGAGCTGTAACACTTCTACTGCTGACCCTCCTCTGCAAAGAGGCTTGGTCCTTTGTAGGAGCTGTAACACTTCTATTGCTGATCCTGCCTGCAAAGAGGCTTGGTCCTTTGTAGGAGCTGTAACACTTCTGCTGATCCCGCTCTACAAAGAGCCTTGGCTCTTTGTAAGAGTTGTTTTCATAAGAGTTGTAACATTCACATCCTGCCCTGCAAGGCAGTTTGGTTCTTTGAGCTGTAAATAAAACCTCACTGTTCATTCTATGGTCTGTCGACTCATTCATCAAATCGTCATTGAGACCAAGAGCCTGGAAATCCAGTGTTAAAAATCTGGTATCACCTTCATTCTTCAAGCAGTCATTGAGCACCTGTAAGTCACTGTTGGGTGCAGTGCCACAAACATGAGTAGGACTCCATTTTACATTCAGCCCATGGCCCATTGTCAGGTTCAGAAAGTAGATGTAGAAACAAATTATTCTGATACAAGTTGGTAAGTGCAAGAGCAGTGAGGTGTTGCAGGTATTATGGGACCCCGGAAGTCAGCCAGTTGAGTCAGCCAGAATCAAGTCAGGGAGGCTCCCTAAACCTTAAGGGATATGAATGATTTACCAGGCTAAGTGATGGAGCAGGCAGTCTAGGCAATCAATGCCTGTGGGTGTACATGTGGTGTCCTCACTGACCTGTGTGTGCTTGGGTTATGGAGGTCAACAGGAGGAAGGATAAGCGATTCAGCATTGCTAGAAAATAAAACAGTGCCAATGACACCAAAAGGTAAATGGGAATCAAACCAGGTTGGAGAGATTTCATCCTGGGGTGACAGATAATGCTGGCGTTACAGACTGATCACTCTGGCAGCTTCATGGGCGATGAAGGGAGGAACTGGGAACCACTGGAACTCTTCTTGACTTTCAGGGTCAGTGGTGTATCCAGAAGTAAGGTAATCAAAGGAAACCCAAACCCTGAGGGAGAAGAGGGCTGGAAGGAGACGCTGGGCCTGAGGGAGCAGCTGCTTCCACCCATCCTGACTCTTCCCTAAATTCTCACTGAACTTCCCACCTGCTCCCACCTGCTCCCACCCCAGGCCTGAGTCACTAAGCTCCTCTGCCTTTAAAATTCAGATCCAAGTGAGGGGGAAAAACCCTTTTTCATATATTCTCTCAGCATAGCTGAGTCAGGCAGTAATTTTCCAAAAGAATTTCATTTTAAAAAGCACCACCACTGGAAACACAAAGGGAGAATGAAAGGGGAAGGAACAAGAAAATACAGAAAGCTGTAAAACAATTATGTTTACACAAGAGAGATTTGGGTCCTAAGATAGCCACGTTCCTGCCAGACCCGAGGGCTATACACTCTGCTCTTCTCCTGGAAACCACTCCCCAAGCTCTCTGCTCTTCTGTTGGGTTTTCTTCCTGCCCTTGGGGTCCCAGGCTCACAGATACCGAAAACAGCAGGCAATATGTAGATGGCTGTCCCCAGGTGGGCAGCAGGGCGGCTAGCTCTCCTGGGAGTCAAAAATTGGAAGAAACAATTTCTCCAAGAGATTTCTGGCTCCCTATCAAGACCCTGTTTCGGAGTTAAAGACCCTGGGACGAAGTGAGTAGAGGTGTGTGTGAGTCTTTTCCACAGAGGCTGGCCACAGGGCTGATGTTTCAGATGTGGTTGTCATATGAGCCTCCATCCTCCCTGTCCCCACCCATACTCAGGCCTTTTGTTATCTCTGGTACACTCGTCTGGTCTGCAAATGCTGCCGCATTTTCGTTTTCAAAGCTTAGCTCTGACCCGATGATCTTTCTCCCCTGCTGAATAGATTAATAGAGAATTTTTCAATCTGTTGGTCAATGCCGGTCCAACTCCCGAGCCAAGTCTCCCCTGCACACAACGTATGTTTTAGTCAAACCACGATAAGAAGACAAGCCATTTCCCAGACAGGCACCTGTCTTTGTTCACAGGGGTCTTCCCAGGGGGATGCCCTGTTTCTCCAGTTTAGTGGGTTAAACATTCAAACTATCCTTAAAAATCCTTCTCAGAACCACCAATTGGGTGAACTCTTTATTTTTCTTTAGACCCTCATTTTACTCTGACTAGTATTAGCAGTTTATACACATAGATATATGTATGTTATAGACAGATGTGTGTACATATATATGTCTCTCTCTCTCTCTCTCTCTCTCTCTCTCTATATATATATATATATATATACACACACACATATAATTTCTATTTACCTCATTCTCCCCAAGTCTGAATTATAGAGTCATTGAAAACAGGAATAAAACACCTTACAGCTAAGGGTGGAGGTCAAATAAGAGACTCCACTTACTAGCAATATGGAAATTGCTAGCACATGGTAAGCACACCCTGAATATCATCAAGGCTTTGAGCAACAATTCGAGGGTCAGATAGAATTCAGGATGAACCCTGACTGTGCCACTGGCTAGCTTGGTGACGTCAAGAATGATTTAATCTAATGAAGCCTCAGTTTTCAGCCTTGGTCACAGTGGTGTTGTAGGGGTAAATTATTATAGTTAATAGGTAAGACCACAGGTACAAACACACTTAGCCCAGTGCCTGGCACTTAGCAATCTCTCAATAAACGCAGAACAGTGCTTTCTATACAAAAGCCTATGGGAAGGAAAGATTTGTTGAATAGTTTGGGATTGGAGGTTTCATACCTCAGATACAAAAAGCTCCCACAATATGTGAATTTGGATTCAGGTCAGGGGTCTCCTTCCTGCCCATTCCCTCCTTTGGGGGTGGGGGGACATTTCCTAGTCCAGCCCCTGCCCTCCGCAGCTCTGCCCTGAGTAGACCTCTGCTGGTGCTGGCAGTCGGCTCTGCGTCAGGCTCCAGCCAAACAGCCCCTTCACCGACGTGCCGCTCACTATGTTGTCTGGGGAGGGTGAGCGGGAAAGAACTCGATTTTTCTGACTAATTTGAGTTCCCACACTGCAAGAGCTGCACTTAGGTAGTCTGCATGTGCGGGTGTTTGGGCGCGTATCTATTTTAAATTGATTAGATTTAAACAAAAGACTGGACAACGTTACAAATACTAACAAAGGAAAGGTAAGGCTGGCTCCATTGTCATTCTGACAGGATCCATGTGACTCGATGCATGCTGGAGGACTGGGGAAGTGCCCTGTCCAGCTGTTTCGCAGGCTGGCCCTGATTTCTATTCCTGAAACTCTGCACACACATTGCCTGTGGATATTAACCAGCCATCCGATTGACGGGCTCAGTTTCCATCTCTGCTCCGTGGTGAGAGCACGCAAGGCATTGCAGGAAGCCGATCAATTATTTGCGAGCGAGATATGCGATACCATCTCAAGCACTCCAACCACAGCTGAAATCCAATTCCATCTGCTGGCTTGGATTTGGAGGGGAAATGAAAGTCACATTTTGGAGAAGTGGGATTGATTTTGCATGTTACAACTGATGCTTATGCAAAAATCCGGCCTCGGAGACACCTTCCAACGATCTATCCCTAATTATCCGTCCCAAGGAGTCACAGCTGAGCCCACAGGTTTAGTAAATTTGTAGCGATTTTTAATAAATGTTGATGACTCTCTTAGAGCCCAAGTTTTCTTATCTGTTAAAAGATATAATTACGTACCTCTTTGGTGTTATTTTAAAGGTTGAATTAGACAGTGGATGCAGAGACAAATTACCATGAAGCTAATGAGGCTGAAGGCCCTCATTTGTGTGACCTCACTTCAAGACCTTGTACTAACTTCACATTTGTGATTTTGTATCCTTTTCCTTAAAGACAGTCTAAAATCACATAGGTTCAAACCCTGATGAACTGGATGGAGGTGCTTAGACAGCGGAATGAGGGTCTGCAGGCCTGGAGGCCTGGAAGAGGAGGTGGGAGCATCTCTGGATAATCGTTTACTAAATGCCAGAGCACCAGAGATTGAAAGGGATCTGAGTAAACATCCCCCTAATACAGTATAGTTGACTATGGCTTAAGCTGTTACCTCACTTAGTGGGACCAGTCACTGCTGAAAACTGTTCCAAAGGGGATTTATCCATGGAGGGTCCGGAAGAAACTCTGGGCAGGCGCCTCTCAAATCATATCCGGCTAGCAGCCTGCCAGGCCAGCCCCACCTCTGGTTTTACAGCGCCTCAGTGAGACTTGGCACAGACCCAGGCTGGCATGGAGGTGGGGGACGCAGTGCATTTCAACCAGGGCCTCCGTGCACACAGTTTCTTCAGGCAGACACCCAGGGTATCGTTTTCAGCCTCACCTCCCGCCTCCTTCCTCCCTCTCTTCCCTCCCTCCCCTCTCCTTCCTAACCTTCTGCTTTCTTCTACTTTCTCTCTTCCATTTCATGAATCATGATACAAATTTTAATCCAAGATAAAAATGTACTTTACTTCACCCTTTTGGTTTGCATTAAGTTCTGTCCGCAGCGAGGACATTGCCATTTCCATGGCAACCAGTACACACTAAAGCCGAGGAGATGACAGTGTAGAAAAGTATAAAGAAGGCAAAGAGGTTTGCTACGGTTGCTTTTCATCTGCCACAGAGGAAACGGAATTATGGAATCTGGAGGATGAAGAGGAATTTACGAGGCCACTAAATCATCAGTCCACCTCCAGAGGGGTCGTAATGAAACAATTCTAGAGATAAGCAAATGTCCTTTATTTAAAGGCAGCCAGACCAGATTTCATAACCTCCTTTGAAAAAGCATTCAACTGTCATTTTTTAGGGGCCATTAGTCAGCAGTTGACTTGAGCACTGTCTGAGTGCCTGAGACAAATCCTATGGCCGGGTCAGAGTCCAGGAGGGGCAGCTTCCCATGGAACGAGGGCCCCAGCTTTACCAGGGCAGAGACTAGCCTCCTGCATCTCCTTATCCTCCAAAGCTGTTGTGCTCAACCTTCGGCGGTTTTAATCCCACCAAGCACTCTGTTCAAGTACCCAGGATCTATGAAAAGAAAAAGGCGGTGGCGGTGGGCGGGGGGACCCTGTTCCTTCCCTCTATAAAATCTTGTCTCAGTAAGAGTACTTAGAATTCCAGGCTCCCTCTGATTGTTATTATATACATTTATACTGATTTTAAGTATGTGGAATGTTATAGAGGTACTACTGGGAGTGAATATTAATGCCGTGACTTTAACAGGAAAACAAACAATGATTCTCTGGCATCTGACCGTGGACTTGGGAATCAAGGGAGGCTTGTCCAAAACTTCATCTCTAGGAACCAACAGTACTTAGCACCTGTCCGGGCCCTTGATGTTTGTTCCCAAGAAACAAAAAGGAGCTAGTGGTCAGGACAATCTTGGAAAAATCATCAGATGATTCTGGCGAAGGGAAAGGGAAAAGGATTCTGCTGGTAAACTGTGTGGAGCTTCCTTGTGCAGCTGTGGAGCTAGCTGAGGGCGCCAGATGCTCAGATGAAGGTTGCTGTCGGGGGACCCCAGCCTGCTTAGAGGTGCTTTCCTCAACATTAAAGCTTCAGCTCAGGATGGACTTTCGAGCTCTGGTTCCTCTGGGCCATGACAGTCCCCAGAAGCACCAAGGCAGCTGACCTCAGTGTGGCCTCAGAGCTGGCCTGCCTCTGCCTGATTCCTGGTTTGTCCCTTGTTGGCGGTGTTGTCTTGGCCAAGGAAAGCCCCCCAAGCTCCAGTTGTTCTTATTCAAGATAGGGTGACACACAGCAAATGGGAAGTGTTCAGCAGTGGCATGACGGTCCCAATAAAGTTCCCGGAGGAAGTTGACTCAGCCTCTCTCCTTAGGGCTTCGGCTTCGGTCGCTTAAACCGGGGGCAAAGCCCCTCCCACAGACATGCCTCTTGTTCTTGCTCTTTCAGTGTCCAGGGGGAGCACAGTATCCACCAGGCACCAGCAAAGCCTGGGCAGGTTCAGCCTGCATCTGAGTCCCAGGGGCGGCCGTCTGCTTTCCTCACTTCCCTGTGTCCTGATAATGCACAGACTCTTCCTGCTCCTTTTCCTTTCTTGTTCAGGTACAGCGGACAGGTGGGGTGCAAAGAAACTGGAACCGAGGAGCAGATGCTGCCGGGCACTGCCTCTTCCTCTTCCTCCTGCCATGAGTGTTCACACTGTGTACAGAGCAGAAACACAGCCCTGATCGTGCCGTGATCCTCAACCAAAGCCAGTGCCCCTACGTTTCCAAAATCCCTCCTGGAGAAAACAAAAGCCCCACTGCTAGTCGGGTTTGCTTGCAGCCCGAGCATTTCTAACCACAGATCAGCCATCCTAACACTTGCCATTGTTCTGGCGATCATAACACCCTTAGTGATTTCTGCGTCATTGACCTGGCCTTTACCTCCCCCAGGGCTGCAACTTTAGATTCTCATCTCCCTTTGGACTGCACACCCTGACATCCTTCTAACTCTCCCCTGCCTGCATTCTCTGCCCAAATCATAATCTATTCTTCTCCTGAGTTACATTTCTAAAAATAAGACCATGTGCCTGGTAGCTTCACACCATCAGCATTTTCTGCTGTCCACGGTTTAAAGCCCGGAATCCTCAGCTTGCAGTATTAGCCCTGCCATGATCTTGGCCCTTCCTACTCCCCAGCTCCATCCTTTGCTGAGCCCTTCCCTGCACCCAGCTGCACGGAAGCTGCTTACACTTTCCCATCACGGGCTTGGCGTCCAGTCCAGCTCCTCATTCACACCCAGTGGCTCAGTTGCCGGGTTCCTTCCTCCCATCCCGTCTGATTTAGTGAGTCCCCACTCATCTTTCAAAGCTTAGTTTAGACGTGTTTGTTCAAGGAGAACTTCTGTGCAGCCTCCTCGGGCCTTTCTCTGTGTGGAAGCCCCCAGTCCTCTCTCTGGACTGGGTCTGCACCCTGTATATGTGCACTGGTGGTTCCTATCTGTTGTTTATTGACATGTATCCTCTCTACAGTTGAGCTCCTAGAGGACGTGGACTTAGTCATCTCTGTAAGCCCTGTGCTGACAGCATTTCTTGGTACAATAACTGAATCGATGTCTTTGTGGAATGAATTATTAAGTAATTTAAATATCCCCAAAGCCCAAATCAAGTCCCTGTAATGAGATGTAAGCACAGCCTTCCATTCTGTAAGGACAGAAGCAGGGCTGTTCTCTGGAGACAGAAGAAAGCTGAATGAGGAACCTGCTGACCTGGAGGGCATGGGCACCATTGCCACCTTCAGGGGCAGGTCCTGAGAATCAGCCTGCTGAGAAAACTGTGAGGGTTTAAAGTAAAAAAATATGTTCCCAGCTGCATGAGCCAGAGGCAGGACTGCCCCAAGACGACATGGGGCCCAAGTAACTATTTTCATGGGCTCCTTCTCTATATAAACAATATGATTACAAAAATGTATTTCAAAACTCATAGGCTCATGTGAGGCATGGTAATTTAGTGGTGAGGATTTTGAATTGTGGATAGAGAGCAGGTACATCCATATTTCTTCACAGTTCCAGAGGGAGCACAGTATCCACCTGTTCCATCCGTGCACATGAAGACTCTTTATTTTCCTGTTCAAGCTCAGGAACCATCTTGTTGTGTTCTTCATTGTCAAATGTGCTGCTCTTAGCTAGTTTCCTGTTTTTTTCAACAGGTAAAAGGTAGCAAAGCTGATATTACTCACAATGTTATGGCTCTTTAGAAACTGTTCGTATTGAAACAATATATATCTTTTTGGCCTCTGTAGTTCCCTAACACCAATTATTTAATGCCAGTCACAGCCACTCTGGCTACGCTGCATCACGCAACCTGCAGCCTGAGTGCCACTTCTATGGCCCTCCCAGAGGTGGTTACTATGCTTTGTTGATGATGATCAAAAATCCAAGACTTACCCAGAGTATGCAGAAAACTGTGACCAATAATTCATTTTCTGGTCACGTAAAGTTTCCCTGTTGGGTTTTACAGCATAGGTGGAGAGCAATATTTCTCCTTACACTGCAGTCACTGTACTTTAGATCCTGATCTCCCGGTGTTGACTGCAGCCCTGCACTCCATCAGCAGAGGGGAGGGCAGGGCATGCTGAGCAGGAGGCGGGGTCCTATTCCTGCAAGACATGCTGGTCTCTCATCAAGACCCAGGCCTGAAGAGCATCATCGTACTGACTGGAGGCAAGAAGGTACATGGAATGGAGGGCCCACAGGGGCTGAGGAGCAACACTCTCCAAAGCTCTCAGGGCACAGTGGCAGCCACCCTTGGAGGCCTGCCTGACAGGGACATGGAGACTGTGGAGATGGTAGGGTGACTGTCATGGGCACCCACAGTAGAGGGGGCAGGCCAGGTAGCTGACACCTGTGCTACCTTCATCCCTTGAGTGCTAAAGACCAGGGTGACACCATAATCAGAACACAAACAGGCAAGAGCCAACAGGGGTCCACAAAAACACCTTCAGCCCAAGGTGGGCAGTGGACCATCTAGAGCTCAGAGCCCTGACCTCATCCTGGGTCCAACCTCAGTGAAAGTCACCCCAAGTCAGTGTGTCAGTATCACTCCAGTGGCCCAGTCTTGCATGCTCCTGTAAAGGAAATGCCTTATGGTCCACTGGCTGTGGTCTGCTGGCCAGGTGGCCATATCAGAATCCTACTGGCCATGGGCTGGGACGTTCCCATAAGTGAGAATCGTGAATCCCATCAGGGCACCTGCTCCATCCCACCACTGTGGGACAGTGGAGATGGGGCCTTCTGACCTCACAGTAGGTTCTCTACTCAGATGGCCCTATCCACCTCAGCCAGCTTCACACACTGCGCAAGACCTCCTTTGAGAATGGTGCACTGAAGTATGTGGCCTTCTGAGGCGTGGGGCAGAGTAGGCCACTTGTCTGGGTCAAAGAACAACACTGGCCAGTGGCAGCAATTCCAGCGATCCTAAGGGAGAGTGAGATGGACCGTGTCCCCTTCACAGAAATGCAGTTAGAGTTTCTTGAATACATTTCTAGGGCCATGCCTAGAAAAGACAGAGAGGGTGAGGTATACTTCTCTGTAATTCCCACTAGGGAGAATAACAGATTTTAAAGAAACTGGATTCACTACTCAGAGGAAATAGTATTAAAATGTAATAGATTGGGTGGAACTCCCCCTCCAAAGGACACAAATAAGTCACTTCTCAAAAGTCCTATAGGGACTTTTAGTCCTATGGTTTTTTAAAAGGGGAACATGATTCCCCTCAAATTTTGAATTTTCTCTGCTAAGTCACACTGGAGATCAGAGATCATGAATTAAGCATTTAGTAGAGCTTAGGGAGAGTCAAGAGTCATATAAAGAAAAAAAAAAAGAAAGAAATGAGACAAACAACAGAGGACACAAGGACTTCATCCCTGGTTGGTCCTCCTGAGAGGGCAGCAGGCCACTTGCCCAGGGTCCAGCACAGCTCTGGGAGATGGGTGAGCAGTGGCAGAGGGCCAGACCTGCCTGTGTCAGGTCTCTGTGGGAATTTTCTCAGTCTGCTGGATTACAGTTGTCCAAATCTGATCCCACCTATTTCAGCAAAATAGATCCAGAACATTCTTTGCCTGCCTGCAGACGCAGGGTTTTCCTTCCAGATAACATTCCAACAAGGAATTGAAACTATCTAGACAGAGTGATAAACAACAGTTGAAGTCAAGCAGAGCCCCTCTGGACTCAACCATGTTGTATACAGTAATCCCTCACTAACTGATTCCTTTCCTCAAACAGACATGACTAGCAAAAGAACATCTCCTAGAAAAGTGAGAAATTTGTGGATAAAAAATAAAAGATTGATTCTAAATAGTTTTAAAATACTCAAGAAAAACAAGCAATACTCTGATTTGTTGATATTTAAAACCTTTCCCAGGAAGGTAGGCTTATCCTGGCTCTTCTTCTTCAATTGTTCAGGAAGCATGTCTACTGAGAGATAGTTTGCTGCAAGATTTATTCTTAGAAGACCGTACTCTTTTTAAAGTTTTTTTAACATGCCTCTATTGACTTAAACTGTAATGTGTTTGAACTTGCTTTAGCTTTGTTTCCATTTTCAGAGACTCAGCAAATTGCTCAAGCAGCCTCACCAGCTGGCTATTTCTGATACTAGTTGGGGGGAAGGGAATAGAGGTGTTGCTCTTCATCCACAGGCAGTATTAAAAGGGTAGAACAAATCCAATTTCCTCTTTATGTACTAATTTAATCACTCTGTAGACCTGTCTACAAATTCTATGAGAGTTGTGTTCCTTTGTTTCCAGGATATTGAACTGAGCTAGCATAAAATAAAAATTTGAAGATGAAAAAATTTTGGTACAGAGATATGAAATGGAATTACCCCCAAACAACAGTTAGTAAAGGACGTATGCATCCTTGAAGGGGGCCCTGTGTGGGGCAGATGAGAACGAGCAAATGGAAAATGGCTCCTGGTGACATAAAACAATGCGAAAGCCACAGCCTCACAATTTGTGCAATCAACATGCCACAGTCCCTGGAAGGGGAAATGGAACCTTTCCCCGAGAAACTTTGTGACCCCTGAGAAAGGGCAAGGGGTCAGCTGAAAACTAGTAGCACCCTGGAAATAGGTAAAGGGTCAACTGGAAGCTATGCATTCCTATAGCATGCATGGCAGGGGCAAGTGCATGGTTGGTGCAGTACAAAATACTTACTTTGCAGAGAGAAAGAGCCATAGAAATAGGTGAGGGGTCAACTGAAAACTATGTATTCCCATATCACGTATGTCAGGAGCAAGCATGGTGATTGGTACAATACAGAATCCTTACTTTGCATATAGAAAGAGTCAATCAGGAAAAGAGAACATATGGAAAAATATGTAAGTCCCTAGACAGAGGAATTCTGGCAGCAACCCATTTGGGACAACCCTTCCATTATATTGAATGCTTTCCTGTCCACTTTCCTTTTTTTTATAATAAAGTCTTTCACTTTTGCTTACTCATGGTCTGTGAATTCATTCTTCAATTCCTGAGACTAAGGACCTAGTAGGAAAATTCCAGTATCATCCTGACTGGTTCACTCTAACATTTGCAATATCTTTGTGAGATGTAAGAAAAGGTCCCTTTCTCCAGTTGAGGACAATTTTAAGCTGGTGCAAAGCCCACCAGCCCTTTACCTAGGCAATCCCCTCAGTGCACAACCAACCCAACAGTACATGGAGACCCTGTTCCTGACACCCCCCTCTGACTTCCCCTGTGCAGCTAACTCCAGCCCTGCTTCAGCTGCGTTTCAAGCTCTGAATACTTGCCAAGTTCACTGTGAATGAAGAAAAGCTGTCTTACCCTCTGTTGTCTTCTTGGAGTCTGACAGAGAGCAGGCACTCAAGAAATAGTTGTTGGTGAATGAATGTGTACATTTAAAAATAAATGTAGTGTGATAAAAAAAAAAAAAGAAAAGGGGTGAAAGGGAAAGGCTATGGAAGAAAAGTTACTGGTTGTCCAAAATACTTTGTGTCTCATCTAAATATTATAAAACTTTTTTATTCTTAGGTGGAATTATTCTACATGACAGTGCACTGTTATATACTGGAATGGTTAAACTTAGAAAAGGATATAAAGCAACCTTGAAAATCGTGGCAGATAGGTAAGTGTTAATTTCTCAGGGTTAGGGGTGGAAAGGTCCAGAATTCAAGGAGACCAAGACAGGAAGCTTGATTTGCTGATTTTCTTTTTTTCATCTCAAAAGTGGTTAGTATTATGCTTTGAAAGAGTGTAATTTAGGCTTGCCAGCAATCAGTGGCTGAGCACCATTACACTAACACTTTCACAGAAGAAAAAGAGTTCTAAGAACTTGCTCTTCGGAATACTCAAAAGTCAGTTGAACCTATGTATAGAATTTAAAGCAAGTCTAGTTGGTATGCGTCTTCTTCTTCCTTTTCTAATTCTATCACCCCAAACTGAGTTTCTGGAGATGTCAAAAACAAAGAAGAACTTGGAATAGGCACTGACAAATAGGCTGTAAACAGGAGCTAGTGGGAAGATAAATCAGATGGCCTTGAGACTCTTGAATTTCTTATTTCTATGACAACATCTAGTAGCTTGTTCCTACCTGTAAGAAACGCAGTTTTTGTTTGGTTGAAAGAGCAGTCACTGCTGTCCATTTCTCCTAGGTCTACTCTAGCAATATCCTGCCTCTGAGGCCAGCTGAGACCGCAAGCTGCCCTGATGGCTGGCCACTTAAGCTAACAACCTCACAGAATACTTTTCTGTGCACAGAATGGTGATCAGGTCTAAAAGGAGTCAAGTGCTATTAAACACTTACAGTCTTTAAAACCAAAGCATACAGTTCCTTCATGAATTGACCACAGTTTAACTTTCTAAAACTAAAGATTCATGTTCACTCAACGCATGGATCAGCAGTCGCCCAATGTGTTGAAATAATGACTTTAGAAAAGCAATCCTGAAATAACCAGATTTTTAAAAAAACATTAGCTTATTTCCCGTCTTGAGGCAGAAGGTGCATTTCTCTTTGCTTTCAACTGGACACATGTCAAACCAGGATCCTGAAAGAATGAAATATCATTAACGAGATTTACTCAAGAGCTACCCAAATAGAAAAACGATGTGTGCAACGATCTGTTTCACAGGAACGAGGCTGAATCAAACATCTGTTAGGCTTCCCTCCCCTCCCTCTCCCTTCCCCAATGGTTAATGGCATCTGAAGCACTTAAGCTTAGTACATTCCTCCACTAATTAAATTCCTGCAAACTGTCTCATGAATCAGGTGCTTTGTGGAGCAGGAACACAGACCCAGCTTTTGTGTCTCTGTCGCCTGTCTAAGTATAGGTGGGTGCTGAACATACCCTTGGCCTACTGGGGAGCCTTTCCAAAAGGGTTTGAAGAGTCCTGTTTTTCCCAAAGATCTTCCTTTGCTTTTTACTACCTGTTCTGTCTGAACTAAATTGACAAAAATAAACGAGGAGTTCAGATGTGTGAGTAAAGACAAGCAAACAAGTGCTAATTTTTGTGAGGGCAGGAATATTTCAGAAACCCAAGTCAAATAAAGGGAAAGGGACCTTCTTTTTCCTAAGGAGAAGTTCTCTTTCATTCATTCATTCCATTCTTTCATTCGCTGAATAAATTAAGTGTGCCTTGAGTGCCCCCTCTGTGTTCCTCACTGTGCTGGGCTCTACCTACATTTAGGCTGGGTCCCTGCCCTCATGGAGCTTCCACTCTGCATCTCTGACCTTAAAACCCTGAGTCTAAAACCAGAATGAATTTATGCCTTTGTGTCCTTGTATATCCCATTCTCCCTAATTAAAATGGTTTTGTTTCACATTTCCCCTTTTCTCCTCAAACCTATTTCTTCCAGATTCCATCTCCTCTTTTTCAGGGAAAACAAGCAACATCAAACTACCCAGAGCAGAGATCCTAAACTTACACCTCCACTGGCTTCTGATCCATCCTCACCTCTTTCCCCCTCCTTAGTGTGCAGATGCTGTCTCTGTCTCATTAAGACCAGGTCTCCCACCTGTGCACTAGAGCCAGTAAGTAAGTGGCAGCCCTTAGGTGTGGCCACACATTTCATGGCTAAAAAACTAGAGGTACTGTAGAGCTAGCTAGCCCAAGAGAGAGTAGCTGCTCTACTTCCTGACCCCCCCCAAACCACCTGCACATTCCATGTCCCTGAGTACTCCATGTGCCTTCATGCTCCTGTGGTTTTGCCAAAGTTTTCCCTTTCTGCCTCTTATCTACTTTGTTGACTCTAATAAATCCTTCAAAACTTAAGCTCAGTGGGCTCAAAAGAGGTTAAAATTAAGAAGACTTGAAATAATAATAGCTAATATAGTATATATGGATTTTATTTTTACATATAGAGAGTCTGGAAATAGGCAATCCAGAGTTGTGGTAGGCTCCAGGATCACTAAGAATGCAGAGTCTTTACATTTTTCTGCTCTGTCAGCCTTAGTCCTTGTATTCTAACAGATCGAAGTTATGTAATGGTCTAACATGGCTGCTGGAGCTCCAGCTATCATATCTTCATTCCAGATAGGAAAGAAGAAGGAAAAGGAAAAAGAACAAGTTTTTTTCGTTTTGTTTTTTTGAGACAGAGAATGTTTTGTCACCTGGGCTACAATGCCATGGCCTCAGCCCTAGCTCACAGCAACCTCAAATTCCCAGGTTCAAGCAATCCGCCTGCCTCAGTCTCCCAAGTAGTGGGGACTACAGGCATGTGCCGCCACATCTGGCTAATGTTTCTATGTTTAGTAGAGACAGGGTCTCTCTTGTTCAGGTGGGTCTTGAACTCCTGAGCCGAAGGGATCCTCCTGCCTTAGCCTCTCAGAGTGCTAGGGTTACAGGCATGAGCCACTGTGCATGGCCAAGAAGAAAAGGACAAGATTTGTCTCCTGTTCCTCTCCCACTTTACTAAGCCTTCCTGGAAAACCCATTAAAATATCCATTTATCACTCCTGGTCAAAACATAGTCACATGATCATGACTGAGAACTGCATCTCAGCAGAACATTTTCCTGCACTGAATAAAATTTGGCATTGCATTAACAAGGAAGGGAATGAATATTGGGAACACAGCTACCAGTCTTCCACGAGTACCACCTTGCCTTGTAGACAGTCCCGGCTCACTTTCTTGGCCCCTCAGCTATTAAGCAAACTTCTTCTGAGTTCCTGGCGCATCCCAGGCGTGTCTCAGCAGTAACACTTGTTGCGTTATATGATCCTGATGTGGTTTGCATGGTTCTCTTCTCCAGGGACTGTGATTCTTTGATGACAGGTGCCATCTTCATCACATATGAATGTCCTAGTGCAGGGTCTGGGGAATTCGTCCCTAAGTGATTGGTCATATTGCAGCGTGTTTCTGAGCATTTTCTGGGTCTGGATTTTCCACTCTTTTCTCCCTTTTTGGAACATTGGTATTTTCACAGAAAAAACACTAAAAATATCTGGAAGGTTTATTCCAAAGTACTACCAACTACCACTGTGATTGGTGACAGTTTTAGAGGAGGGAACACATGGCTTTAAAAGCAAACCAAAAATAGTATTGAAATGCCGATTTCCATTTCTACTCAAATGGGTCATCTCTTCGGTATCTGTTACTAGGGAACTTCCCGGAGTGTGATGGGTGGCAAGGACGTTTTGACCAAGCTGCCACAATTTTAAAGGGCCGAAGCATGAATTCGAACCAATCGTTTAAATTTTGCTTCCTTTTTTTTTTTTTTTTAACCAATGTAAAGGGTTAGGGATAAGGGGAAGGGGATGGCTGCTGAGAACAAGGTGGAAATATAGTCACATAGTTCAATTGAAATCGCATTTTAATTATACTTATATGTCTGTCTCTGTCTTTTCTGGGAACAGGAAATAAAGAGAGAACATTTTAAATGAAATATTGAAGGCCAACACCCAAGAAAATCACATTAATGTGCCATAAAACCTTTAAGAATCGAGATTTCAGATGTCATCTAATACCACAGTGTCATCACCAATGACTTCTTCCCTACCTTGTTCTTGGTCTCCTCCTTTTTCTCGTTTTGGAGAAACTTAACCATTTCACTGCCATCTAGCTTACTCAGACCCTTACAACTTGGATGTAGCCACAACTTCCTACCTAATGAACTGCCGCCACATCCCTCACCCTTCACCTTCACCCCCATCTGTCCTTCCCACCCACCTGGCACCTCCCACTGTCTTTTAACACTTCTCAGCTCCTTGCCCCTTTATGAATTAGTTTCCTCATCCAGCTGCATTTTCTGCTACACCTTACATGTCCTTCTGTGCCCCCAGGGGCTGGTTCAGATCTCTGCTCACCATACAAGCTATTTGTTGACTGAATGCCTCAGGGCCAATGTATCCATTAGGTACAAGAGACAGATTTATGACCCACAAAACATGTAGGGGCCCATGAAAATGGTTTAATTTTTATTTCTTTGAAAATCAGAAGGAACAATTGAATATAATAATAATCAGTATATAATAATAAATTCCACCTGGATTATAGTCATCTCTATACCAACACAGTAAAAAAAAAGTCTGATTTTAAATATCTTTTTAATGAAGGATGGGAGCCATGAAGGCAAAGGTATTTCAGGCCCCCAAGGCCATGTTGCCCCCCCGGACTAACTTTTGGGAACCTCAGTCCATAAACATATAAGAGTGCACAAAAAATGATTTTGGGAGGGGGATGCTTACTTTTAACATGTATTTTCCTTGAAAACGCTCCCTTTCTCAGCTTTTTATACTGGTCCAGTGCTGCTCACTAGTCCCGAAAGTGTGAAGGCTTCTTCCTGGATTTGACAAATCGACGTAAACGGAATGTGACATGTCACTGTGTTTTTTCCTTCACACAATCACCTCTTTGATGGCTCAGGAAAGGTGGAAGAGAGAAACTTCTCAGGATATCTGTAAAGTACACACCACATTCGGCCCGTTATTTTAAAAGACATAAAGTTCCCTTTCCAGTTTCTAAAACTCATTTCTGTGTGTCCCAGCCAAATGGAATGTGTTTCAGTCAGCTCTTGGGTAAACACAGAAACGTAATCTTTCCCCCTCTTAAAGCAGAGCCTGCTTCACACACTTCATCTGTGTGCAATGTTTATTTAAGCATAGACGGATTAAGACTGAAAACTGGTTTGAAAGCACTGGTGGGGTTTTTTCATAAGATGTCTAAGTCTAAGGATTTGAGAGTTTACAGTGTTTTAAATGTTCCTAGATAATTTTTCCTTGCAGTAGTTTATATTAACTTTAACTTTTCTGTTTTCTTGCTCTCTCCATGCTGTTGGGCACAAAATGTTCTCTAAAAAACTGATATTATCTTGCAATTAGGAGTTTCATTTCTTTTTACCTAAACATAATTATCATTAACCTAAATAAAATCCCGGAGATAAGTTGACCTTTTTTCTTTGCACCATAAATTATAATCAATGCTATCAATTGCTGTTTTATTCCATTAATTAATTTGTTTTCCTGTCAAAATGTCATATGCCCCCTCCTACCATTGGAGCCAATTATGTGATTTTAATCTACTTATGCCGTTACCTACGTGTTCAGGTTTGTATCTTCACAAACTCTCTGTGATTTACTTTTCACTCCTTTGAATTTTCCTTCTGATAGTTTTAGAATTACGGAGTGAAAATTTTTTTTTTTTTTTAAGACAGGGTCTTGCTCTTGCTTAGGCTTGTCTCAAACTCCTGAGCTCAAGCCATCCACCGACCTTGGACTCCCAGAGTGAGAGTGATTTTAAAATGTCACCTGACCTAGCCCAGCTCTTGTGGGTGGTAAGTGCCCCACAAATACTCATCCAGCATGAAGAGATGACCCTTCTCTTTTTGAAGGTCAGATTCTGATTCGAAGCTTCCCATCTGTGGTCTGAGAAGTTCTCCCTCAAGCTGCTCACTCAACAATATCTTCTGCTCCCCTCTTTGCTGACTTCCTTTCATTTTGTCTTCCACGGTCCTGGAGAAACACCTCAGCCTTTTCCTAAAACAAACTCTGTTGGCAAGTAAGAGAGTTCAAGTCAAGCTTAAGCCTTCTCCTCCCTAGTCGAACCTCACTTGTTACTAGGACACATTCTTACCTTTAAAACAAGGCTTAAATGAGCCAAGGGTTGGGGCACATGCCTGTAATTTAAGTTTGGGGACGCTGAAGCAGGAGAATTGCTGGAAGCCAGGAGTTCAAGACCAGCCTGAGCTTTGGGAGGCTGAGGCAGGGTTTTGCTGTGTTGCCCAGGCGGGGCTTGAACTCCTAGCCTCAAGTGATCCCCCCACCTTGGCCTCCCAAAGCACTGAGATTATAGGTGTGAGCCACTTTCCCTGCCCTCGCTGTAATTCTGTATCTTTTTATCAACCTCTCCCTATCCACCACCCCTTCCCAGCCACCAGTAATAATAATTCTACTCTCTACTTCTATGAACCTAACTTTTATGGGTCCCCCATATGAGTGAGAATGTATGGCATTTGAAATTAAGATTTTAAGATAAGAAGAAACTTAAAGACAAAATTAATCATGTGACTTTGAGTCCCTAGAGTGAACTGAATGGTGTCCCTCAGAAATTCATGGCCTGTGGCTCAAGCAGCTAAGGCGCCAGCCACATACACCTAAGGTAGCGGGTTCGAATACCCAGCCCGGGCCCGCCAAACAACAATGATGGCTGCAACCAAAAAATGGGCGGGCATTGTGGTGGGCACCTATAGTCCCAGCTACTTGGGAGGCTGAGGCAGGAGACTCGCTTGGGCCCAGGAGTTGGAGGTTGCTGTGAGCGTGATGCCATGGCACTCTACCCAGGGGGATAGCTTGAGGCTCCGTCTCAAAAAAAAAAAAAAAGAAGAAAGAAATTTATATCCATTTGGAACCTGAAAATGTG
>CAUYTI010072989.1:0-26419 GCA_963575145.1 Galago senegalensis
CGCCTGTGGTCCCAGCTACTTGGGAGGCAGAGGCAAGAGACTCGCTTGAGCCCAGGAAATGGAGGTTGCTGTGAGCTGTAATGCCATGGCACTCTACCCAGGGGGAGAGCTTGAGGCTCTGTCTCAAAAAAAAAAAAAAAAGAATCAGCATAACATCTAAACAGACACTTTACCAAGTAAGATATGCAGATGGCAAATAAGCATATGAAAAGATAAGCCACATTATTTGTCATTAGAGAAATGAAAATTAAAACAACAGATACCACTACACACCTATTAGAACAGCTAACGTCCAAAAACCTGGCAAGCTAGGCTGCATTAAAATTAAAAATTTCTGCTCTGCAAAAGATACAGTCAGGAGAACCAAAAGACAAAGCCTCAGACTGGGAGGAAATATTTGCAAAATACATACCTGACAAAGAACTGTTATCCTAAATATACAAAGACTCTTAAAATTCAACAATAAGAAAACAAACAGCTTAATTAGAAAACGCCTAATAATCCTAAAAGACACCTCATCATAGAGGATACAGATAGCAGATAAACATGTGAAAAGGCTCAGTGCCCGTAACACAGTTGTTACTCGGCCAGCCACATACACTGAAGTTGGCGCGTTTGAACCTGGCCCTGAACCTGGCCCTAGGCCAGCTAACCAACAATGACAACTGCAACAAAAAATAGCCAGGCTTTGTGGCAGATGCCTGTAGTCCCAGCTACTTGAGAGGCTAAAGCGAGAGAATCACTTGAGCTCAAGAGTTGAGGTTGCTGTGAGCTGTGACACCTAAGCACTCTAACTGAGGGCGACATAGTAAGACTGTCTCAAAAGAAAAAAAAAAGCATGTGAAAAAATGCTCTACATCATGTGTCATCAGGAAGATGAAAATAGAAAACAATCTATTTGTGAGAGACCACCACATGCCTATTAGAATGGCCCAAATGTGGACAATACCAACACTGACAATACCAAACGTTGGTGAGTATGTGAAACAAGGACTCTGATCCATTGGTGGTGGAAAGGCAAAATGGTGCAGCTACTTTGGAAGACTGGAAGTTTCTTACAAATCCATTCTATAAGCACGTAATCTGGGAATTGTGCTCCTGGGTATTTATCCAAAGGAGCTGAAAACTTAATGCCCACACACAAAGATTGCCACACAAATGTTCACAGCAGCTTTATTTATGATTGTCCAAACTTAGAAGCAACAAAGATGTCCTTTGGCAGGTGAATGGATAAATTGTGTATATCCAGACAATGGAATATTACTCAGCACTAAAAAGTACTGAGCTATCAAGTCATGAAAAGACATGGAAGAAACTTAAATGCATGTTACTAAGTGAAAGGGGCTGAGCCGAAAGGCCGACAGTAAAGAGATCACTGGTCACCAGGGGCTGGTGGGGAGGGCTGAATAGGGGCAGCACAGAGGATTTTGAGGACAGTGAAAATCCTCTGTGATCGGATAAGGACAGGTACATGTTATTATACATTTGTCCAACCCCAAAGAATGGTACAATACCAAGAGAGAACCCTAATGTAAACTACAGATTTGGGGTAATAACAAGGTGTCAGGGTAGCTTCATCAACTCTGATAAATGTTCCGTTCTGGTGGGGGGCTGCTGACAATGGGGAGGCTGTGTGTGCATGAGGGCAGGGGGGCATATGCAGGTGGTATCTCTGTATTTTCTCCACAATTTTGCTATGAACCTAAAACAATTTTAAAATAACTAAAAAAACAAAATTAATGGAAAGAGTCTCACTATAAATGAAGAGGAGAGGCTTGGCACCCGTGGCTCAAGTGGCTAAGGTGCCAGCCACATATGCCTAAGGTGGCGGGTTCGAATCCAGCCTGGGCCCACCAAACAACAATGACAGCTGCAACCAAAAAATAGCCAGGCATTGTGGTGGGTGCCTGTGGTCCTAGCTACTTGGGAGGTGGAGGCAGGAGACTCACTTGAGCCCAGGAGTTGGAGGTTGCTGTGAGCTGTGATGCCACTGCACTCTACCCAGGGGGACAGCTTGAGGCTCTGTCTCAAAAATAAATACATAAATAAATAAAATCAATTTGAATGAATGCATCTCTCCCAGCACCAAATCCTTTTTTTACATATATTAAATACCTGTTAGGAATAGTTACTAAATTTCTTCTAATTTTTATTGGTACTCCAAAGAGACAAGACTAAAGTTAAATTTTGCTTGGTGACTTGGGGTGTGATTCTAACCTAATTACACTGCATGTATTCTATCAAGAGGGTAGCTGTCATTAGATGTTATTGACATCTGGATTTTGCTCCTGTTTGTCCCTCTGCTAAATGACTTCAGACCATTTGGGTTCTTCAGTTATATTTGTATTGTCTTCCTATATCCTCCTTCAAGGGTAAATTGTAGTTTTATCTTATTATTCTTTGGGCATCTGCCTATAATCTCCTCAGTACTAATTTGCTTCTTTGAATCTGTGGCCCGGCCTGGCCTCACATGGTGGGATAAACGGCCAGACCTGGGAGATCTGGGTTTGATGTCACCTGCTAACTTTAAGTATAACTGGACACAGATAAAGTCCTCTGGGACTCAGGTCCTCATCTTTAAAACAGAAATAAAAATGCCTTACTGGTCACCGTGAGAGCTCTCTGAAATAACTTGTGTCTAACTCATATGTTAAGAAACTCACCAGCCCATGAAAACAAAATATAATTTGAATGACCTTATTTCTCACATGTCCTACCCAGCACCTCTTAGCTAATTCTCATTAGTTAGGTCTTGGAGGTCCCAGGGGATATCCCACGTGCACTGTGTTTTCTTCTGCTCCCTCCCTTGTCTGCTGTGTGTGCTGCCCCCAGACTACCCTGCAGCCTCTGTGAGCTGGAGTGCTGCTTGGTGCTGTGCAGAGGTGCTGTGCAGAGTGCTGCTTGGTGCTGTGCAGAGTGCTGCTTGGTGCTCTGCCTCCTAGCTGGGCAGCACGGCGGCACCCAGGGCATAAGGCGGCCTTCTCTGTGCGCAGAGTCTCACAAAGTCTTCCTGGAATTGTTCAGTCACTTCTGTGCATCATTCCTTGCCCAGACCCTCACTATCCTTTATGAAAGAACAAGCAACTCCATCAGTTTTGGGCTTTCCTTCCCTAATCCTGTAACATACTCCCAACCTGGGGGAGCTATGTGGGAATAGAGAACCATCCTATCTATTTCACACACATCTGCTCTCTCCTGCCTGGAATCAATTTTTTTTTTTTTAATTTGAGTTATAAAGCCTAAACTATGACAACACTGGGGGTGGAAAAGAAGTACTGTAGATGAGACTGAAAAGGCCAGTTCTGATGCAAAAGATATCATAATTGAGAAGAAGGATCTCAAAGAGGGACAAAGGATGACAGAGGAAACTGCTCACAAGGTAACCAGTCAGAATGGAGGCCAGGGGATCGTTGCTATGGCTTGAAGGTTTGTGTTTCCCCCAATTCTTATGATGAAATATTCCCTCCTATGGTGGTGATACCAGAAGGTGGGGCTTTGGGAGGTGATTAGGCCATGGGGGTAGAGCCCTCAAAAATGGGATTAGTGCCCTTATAAAAGAGACCCGAGAGAGACCCCTTGCTCTTCCCACCATCTGTGATTAGAGTGAGAAGGCAGGGCAGCTGCCTATGAGGAAGAAGGTCCTTACCAGACATCGAGTTGGCTGGTGACTTGGTCTTGGACTTCCTGGCTTCCAGAATCATCAGAAATAAATTTCTGTTGTTTATAAGGTACCCAGGTTGTGACATTCTATTAAAACAGCCTGAATGGAGCAAGACAATCATTATCCCATGTTTCACTCTAAGTCATGACTGCAGTATCCAACATGCACAGCCAGACTCCAGTGTTTTGCCAGGTATATCATTGCAAAAGAATATTATAGGGCAATTAATTATGCATTCAAGATGAGACTATGTAAATTAATTGAACTCTTTCTCGGGCCAGGCATTCCTCCCTGCTGGAGTAAGTACCCATTGTTCTTTCCTTAATGGTGGTTTCAGTCTGGTGGAAGTGAGGGGGTTAATTAGTCCAATACATAAATGTATATTGCAAACCATGATATAATGATGATGATGGTGGTAGTGAACATTTACAGAACACATAACTGCATGCTGGGGATTATGCTAGGCATCTGTCTCATATTATTTAATATTCTTAAAATACACTGAAGTAGGGACTATCATTCCTCTTTTACAGATGATAAAACTGAGGTTTTCAAGGAGGTTATACAATTCGCCTGTGTTCACATAGCCATTAAGTAGAAACTCTAGGATGCCAACTAGGTAGTCTAGCAGTCTTCAGTTTCAACTATATGCAATATTGCAATTCATTCTATGAAAGAAATAATAATAATTTGTCATAGTTCAAGAGAGCAGTAGGTCCTGACACTGTGCGTAACGTGGAGGGGGTCAAAGAAGGTTTTCCCCAGGAAATAATATTACAGCTGAGAAAGGAAGGAGAAAAACAAGTTAATTAGGCCATGGGGTGGGAACTGGAAGAGTTTCTACACAGAGGCAATGGTGTGCAGAGTGGGCCTGAGTTGGAAAGCAGCATTTTGTTCTTGAAGACATGAAAGTTCATTATTACGGGCTGTTGTTCATTTCATGGTTGTGTGGTTGGAAGTGATGATATCTGTGTGTGTTTCGCAGAGAGAAATGAACGGATGTGGGTCAGTGGATTTCTGTTCCTGCTGTGCTGGGGGGGCCCATCACTATAGCAGGGGAATTATATTTTCTATTAAGTTTCTCTCTTTTTGAGCTCCAGATCACTAGCATATCATTGTTTCCTCATGCCCTTTCTTCAAAATGTCTGCATTCTTATTAGTCCTTGGATGAAGATGAAAACTCCTTGAAATTGCTCCAAGCACTGTAGGGGTTGGCAGCGTCTTGCTGTCTGGATGCTCTTTCCACCCTGCTCCCTCCTGCCCTCTGGGCTCCCCACTGCCCACCACACTGAAGTTTTCTTTCTGTCCTTCATGATCCTTCCACCTTCTTTTCCCAAACTGCTGAGTTTTCCCTCTCTGCTTGACGGTATGTTCAAGATCATTTTCCAGCACCCGCTATGTGTTGGCACCATCCTAAGCCCTAGAGCCACAGCTAAAAGGCAAAGCATGTCTATAGGTGTTGGGGCTGGGGAAGGCAGACCAAAAATTAAAAAAAAAAAAAAAAGAGGAAGTAAATAAGAAGAAACACCAGCTTATGGTAACTGCCACGCAGAGAATTAAAGTCAAGGGATCTAATGGAGAGACACTGGGTGTGAGTGAGACGTGGTGGTTAGTGAAGCTCTTTCCCAAAGGTGCGGTGTTTCCAGCAGAGGCGTGGGTGATGTAAAGGGCCAGACAACAAGAGTAGATTTTTTTTTTTTTTTTGAGACGGAGCCTCAAGCTATCCCCCTGGGTAGAGTGCCATGGCATCACAGCTCACAGCAACCTCCACCTCCTGGGCTCAAGCAAGTCCCCTGCCTCAGCCTCCCAAGTAGCTGGGACCACAGGTGCCTGCCACAACACCCGGCCATTTTTTGGTTGCAGCCATCATTGTTGTTTGGCGGGCCTAGGCTGGGGATTCGAACCCGCCACCTTAGGTGTATGTGGCTGGTGCCTTAGCTGCTTGAGCCACAGGTGCCGAGCCCAGACAACAAGAGTAACAGGGAAGAGTGTCCCAGACAGAGGGAACCAAAGGCTCAGAGGCTATACTTTGAGAATAAATGTGGAAAGTTTGAAGAAGTGACAGCTGGATTGTATGACTGGAGTAGAGTTAGGGATAGGGCTATGGGTGGGGATAGTAACAGAGGGGGTCAGAAAGTGCTCATGTGTGGTTTCCTAGGCCTATGTCGGCCGGCTGGAGGAGCTTGGATTTTATCCTAATTGCTGTTGTAGGACTTTTTAGAAGATTGACGTGATGCGATTTGCCTTTTGGATAGGTCACTATGACTGCTGAGTGGAGAATGAGGTGTAAGGGGCCAAGAGTGACATACTTCATGATAGGGAGCGAGTGGTGATGTCTTAGTCCTGGGTCGTGATGGGAAAGTGGTGAAAAGTAGTGGATTTGGCTTACGGTGAGGGCAGGACAGGCAGTGTCAATGGGATCAGCTGCTTTGGGGAGCAGGGAGTGAGGGAAAGGGGATTATCAGGGGTGATTTCTGAAGTTTAGGTCTTATCAGTTGGATGAATGGTGGTACCACTTACTAAAATGGAAAGGCTGAAGTGGGAGAAGATGTCAGACAGGAGGACTGAGAAGTTTCCTTTGGACGCTTCAACATGAGATGCCTATATGGCCTCCAACAGGGCTCTCAGGTCTGCGTGTTTGAGGGGAGGAGGGCTGGGTATGTACATTTGGGAGAAATAGGCATGGGTGTGCTGTTCAAAGCTTTGGGGAGATGTGAGAAGAGAGAGGAGAAGGGTGCCCACCTGCCCGCTGCTCATGGAGGAGAAGGGCATCTACCTGCCCGCTGCTCACTTTCATGTTTACCCCGTGCCTCCTTCCTCACCGGTGCCTGCCCCACAGCCAGATTCAATCAATCCCTATTGTGAGCACTCAGCCCTCACGATGTCTCCTTCATTGCCCTCAGCACAGCTGAAATCAGCATTGCTTTGTGCAATTGATAATGCAATGATTGTGTGACTGGGCTATAGATCCTGGAGGGTACAGGCTGTTTCTGTTTTTGCTCATCATGTGAAGAAAGATCGCCCCAAACTTGGAAATAAGACAAAAAGGATGACTGTGTTCTTTCCATGTTCTAGAGCATTGGGCAATAAGCCTGTTCATGGGTCAACTGGTTTGCATTTAGTGTACTATTTACCTTGATTAGGGCCCAGACTTTGTAAACTGATACTTTGTAAGTGACTTTTGTCCAGTAGAGGGAATTGACTGGTTTTAGATCCAATTTAGAAATCTTATTCCATCATTCTTTTGCTTAAACTGACTCTCTCCCCCTATTCTCTCTCTATGTATAAATACACATGCACATATACATGTACATACATATATATACAGGGTGGCCATTAAATTCGTGTGCAATTTAAAGTAGTGTGAGATTTAAAATTACACACGAGCTTTATGGTTACCCGGTACATATTCAAAAAATTTTATCTTCTATCTTTTTTAAACAAGCGTTATCATCTTGATGGAGTCCTTACTAAGGACTCAAATACCACTTGGACGTGTGTTCACTGTGTATTTTCATGAACTATGTTTTCAATATTTTCAGAATTGTACCCTGGCCACCATTCACACAATCTCTGAGCATGTCACACAGTCCCTGACACAGAGTTTGTGCTCAAAATGCATTTGCTAAATGAAAGAATAAATTGACTTTGGACCCCATGAACATAACTAGAGTTTTTGAGGCTAACTACCCTCTCTGCCCAGTGTTTGGGAACTGGATGGTGAGGATGCATAAAAGTCACCAGTCATGCATGTCTGCAGTGCCTGGTACGTCCCAACAGCAGTCGTCTGTGACAAAGCAACAGACTTTATGGGGATGCTCAGCTTGGTACCGGAATCTTTAATGCATTTTTTTTGTTAAGCTATCTATTGCAAACAAGTGTCCCAGGTATGGATTTAATCTGAGACTCCATCTTAAGAATGGCTTAACTCTTGATATGGAAGAAACAGATTTCACTTTACTAAGCTGCTAACAGAAGGATAAATATACAAGTAAAATCTTTTAAAAAATTAATGTTTGGCAGAGCCTATAGCTCAATTGGCAGGGCACTGGCCACATATACCAAAGGTGGCTGGTTCGAACCCAGTCCGGGCCACCTAAAAACAACAATGACAACTGCAACCAAAAAATAGCCAGGTGTTGTGGTGGGTGCCTATAGTCCCAGCTACTTGGGAGGCTGAGACAAGAGAATTGCTTAAGCCCAGGAGTTGAGGGTTGCTGTGAACTGTGATGCCATGGCACTCTACCCAGGGTGACAGCTTGAGACTCTGTCTCAAAAAAAAAAAATTGATGTTTTAGTATTAATTTCCAGTCCCTCCCATTAGGGAATTGGCGAGACTCTTATCTAGGTAGAGCTGAGGAAAAAAAGGCTCTGTCTGGCTCTGTTCTTCTACCTCTTCTCTCCCCTTCTCCTCTCTCCGTTCTCTCTCACTTTGTTCAAGTTTTCAGTTGCCCACCAATCCTCTTCTTTGTCTTAATTATGGATCCATATGTTTACTACTTCATTCTGTCAGTGCCTTGATACAAAATGCAGAAAATTCTTTATCTGTGCAAATGGTGAAAGTTCAGAGTTTAAGTGTGTCAATAGCATTTCTGTAGTTTCAGCTACTCTACCCACCCTGCAATTCTGAAATTCTAGAGGAAGGGGTCACCTTGCAAGCAGACAGCAAAATGCTAGGGGCAGCTATTGCTTTTTCACTGCCCCCTTTTTTGTTTACAACAGGAAGAGATGCCTTCCGTCTTCTTTTTGTGTTTGTCACCTCCACCTATTATCCACAAGTCACTTCAGAAACAACACATCCTGTTGTGGGTTGCCTCTCTGCTCAACAGCTCCCCATCTTGTCTTCTCCGTTCTGTGCTATAAAAAGAGCAAGTCGTTGGGTACTCCATGGCTATTGTGGGGAGAGAGTGACATTCAGAATGAAATGTGTCTCTCATTGCTTAGGGATGTGAACTCTTACAGAAAATTTATTTTACATCCTTGCTAGTGATAGCAGCTAGGGACTTGCTGCCTAATCATCTATGCGCACGTGTAATGCCCTTGATCCTGGTCATTCGTTTCATGGCGTTGGGGGCCCTTTGCATTCGTATGAGCATCCTCAGCTGTTTTGCCAGCTCATGGATCTCTGTGCAGTACATGATACGCTTCTGAATGATAAGCCTAAGGGCATCACAAAGAGGACGGTTGCCTAGAGAAGATGAATCTATTATAAACTGAGTTGTGAATGAGGCTGATATAAGGAGGAAGGCTGATGAAGAAGATCAAGGAGGCATTCAAAAAAAAAACATAGTCCGGGCAAAGGCACAGGATAGTATGTCCTCATTTTTCCTTGTTCAACAAGTACATACGTATTATTGACCATTTTCTACACGCTTGGCATCTGTTCAAAGTAATGGGAATGGGGGACAAAATTCAATGAGGCACCATTCTCGGCAGATTCATGGAGACAGAAAGCAGATCAGAGGTTACTCGGGGCTGAGGGGAGAGGGGAATAGGGAGTTATTGCTCAATGGTTTCAGAGTTTTTGTTTGAGGTGATGAAAATGTTTTGGAAATAGACAGTGACGATGGTTGCACAATGGTGTGAGCGTAACTAATGCTATTGAATTGTTATTTCATGGATGAAATAGCAAATGTTGTTTATATATAACCATGGTTTTAAGAAATTATTAATGTCCAATACCCTAAATCATTGAATTATACAAAGAAGTGAATTGTGGGGGTATGTGAATTATATATCTCAATAAAGCTTTTGAAAAATCAAAGCCCCTTTCTTGCTTTATAGGAAGGATTTCAGTGTCTAATGGAGAAAATCACTCTATAAACAAAATATAGGGTATTAGCTGGGTGTGGTGGCTCACACCTACAATCTCACTACTGTGGGAGGCCAAGGCAGGAGGGTCATGTGAGACCACGAGTTTAAGACTAGCCTGGGTACCAGAGTGAGACCCTCTATCTGAAAAAAGAAAAAAGTTAGCTGAGTGTCTTGGTGTTGACCTGTATTCTCAGCTACGCAGAAGGCTGAGGCAGGAGGGTCACCTGAGCCCAGAATTTTCAGGTGCAATGAGCTGTGATTGCACCAGTGTTCTCTAGCCTGGGTGAAACAGCAAGACTCTGTCTCCAAAAACAAAAACAAAATGAGACACCACCCATGCCCCCTCAAATTACATGTATTAACAAAAGGATGAAGGTACACAAACTTGACATTAAGAGACTATTTAGGAAATTGCATTGTTTCAGTTGAATCCCTTCTTTGTGTCACTAGCCCTATGACCCTGAACTATGCACTTATCACCTTTGAGCCCCACCTTCCTTGTCAATAGCATAGGTCTAATATTAGCACATACTTCATAAAGCTACTATCATTATTCAGCGATGTAATCTGTGTTTGGTTATGAGATATAAGAAGAATTCCGTATGCTTCAGATAAAGTTATGATAAGTATGGTTTTGGTGAGTGTGCACTTGAAAGCTAAAAGCTCTCTACAGATGGAAAAACAGTGTCAAAACATTTTCACTGTGCATTTGGCGGTGGGGGGGGGAAGTTTTAAGGTCATATGTAAGGTAATAACAAATGACAGTTATTGACATATAGTACAAAGATGATGCCATCAATTAATAGTGGTATAGTCACGATTTCTCAAAAGTAAGTAATAAGCAGTCTCCTTGAAGAGGAAGAGAACAGTCTCACCAGTGTTGATTAAATATCTACACATGTGAAGTAAAATTTGAGCTCCTTATGCTTGTAACTCATACACACCAATACAGTGCACACCAAGATGTGAAATAAATGTCAAACCATATCATCCAGTAAAGCTCAAATCAGAGGCATCCATTTAAGGTGATGGAGAACATTGTTTTGCTGACACCAAGTCTTGAAGTTAAAGGTGGAGAAATGCGTCTTGTATTTTGGGGCCTGTAATGGTAACGCTCATCACATCATTCACTGCTTTTCTGTTTCAGGAATATGACATTTTAAAATAATAATCATAGGCATTACAGTTTTAATAATAATCATAGGCATTACAGTCCAAAAAAGCGAATGAGGTTTCTTCATGTGTGTCTGCCACTCTCACTTCTGCTGAGTTGGGGCGGCTGCCGTGGCATCCGCTCACTCACACGGTAAATCGTCCTGGTAGACACAGCACAGCACAGAAGTTTTGCATTCAGAATTATCTGTGTCCCCTTCTTCTACGTGATGGCTCAATTCTCTCATTGCTTTTCTCTGTCTCCACAACCTTCATTGAAAAAGGGCTCTATGGCGGTCACTTTACTATTGCCATCATCGTCACCGATGCAGAGGGTCCTGAAATTGAATGGGAGGACCCAGTCACCAGGTCTGGTCATCTAGAACACGGCAGACTGTATTTAGATCACCTTTTAATGAAGTGTTATCATTGAAATGAAGACGTGATTTGAAAATTCACATGGAAATTTCAGACCTCCTGTGCCCTTTTGCTGATGCTCTTATGTCCGCTGTTGTCAATTTATTACAGTGCTGTAGATGTGTATGTATATATATACATTTTTTAATCTGAGATAGAGTCTCATTCTGTCACCCTCAGTAGAGTTCAGTGGCATTACAGCTCACAGCAACCTCAAACTTTTGGGCTCAAGCAATTCTCTTGTCTTAACCTCCTGAGCACCTGGGTATATGGGTGGCTGCCACAAGGACTGGCTAGGTTTTTATTTGTTGTTGTTTGTTTGGCTTTTTTTTTTTTTTTTTTTTTAAAGAGACTGGGTCTTGCTCTTATTCAGGCTGGTCTCCAACTCCTGAGCTCAAGCAGTCACCCACCTCAGCCTCTGTGAGTGCTGGGATTACAGACGTGAGCCCTTGTGCCCCACTGTATACTGTTGATGTTCCTATGCACTTACTGTTTTTTCTCTCTTTCCAAGCTTCCTGGCTAACATCTGTGCACAGCCTTCTACATCACGTTACAGTCCAGACCAAATGTCTAATTACCTCTACATCTATACCTCTGTGTTTGAGGCGTGAAGCAGCACGGTTGGGTGCCTTTCAGATCCGTCCTTTGTTCTCCCTTTTCTTAATGAGTAGTTGTGATAAGATAAATACATCCGAGCAACTATAGCCATGACACATGCTGTCTTTAAAGTTCATGCTTAAACTTCTGGAACACAGATTCCCAAATCTGAAATGATAGTCCCTATCAGAACACGTGGCCAACAAACTTATGTTAGAATGCCGATCCTTTCTTACCCTCATCTTTATTTTCTGTAAATACAGGGCGTCCATACGTTTTAGGGTCCATAAATAGACAACTATTTTAAATTGCACACAAACTTTATGGACACCACGTATAAGAGAATTGCATAGGCTCAGCGCCTGTAGCTCAGCTGCTAGGGCGCCAGCCACATACACCAAAGCTGATGGGTTCAAATCCAGCCCAGGCCTGCCAAACAACAATGACAACTACAACCAAAAAATAGCCGGGCACCTGTAGTCCCACCTACTTGGGAGGCTGAGGCAAGAGAATTGCTTAAGCCAAAGAGTTTGAGGTTGCTGTGAGCTGTGACACCATGGCACTCTACTGGGCAATATAATGACACTCTGTCTCAAAAGAAAAAAAAAAGAGGATTGCATAAAACAATCCTTGACACTATACACTATAATTAGGTCAAATATCCTCTGATTATTGGGTTTCTCACTAGGTTTAATTGATCTATTCCACAGACTACAGAAATAACCCCTTTTAGGACAATAAAAAAGCCATCAGACTTGGGACTCCATGTATTTTCTTTCTTTCTTTCTTTTTTTCTTTGAATGTAATTTATTTCACACAACATAGGGAAGAAGCAAGGGCAATGTCTGTAACCAAAATGTTGGTTTAGGCTTAAAACAGTCTTTGGTTTATCCTAGACCTTCTCATGTTTGGAAGAATCAGGTAGATGGCACCTCATCTAATTGTACTTTTAAGGTCATTATTGTTCCTTGAAAATGATTTGTACTGTATGAGTTTCATTTTTAACCACCTTGATCCCTGAAAATATAGGCTTTTTTCTGTTTGGTCCCCAGGTCCACATCTTGGCTTTAAGTCATGAGCATAGGTCCTCAAATGTAACCTCCATGCCACAGGCCAGGCTTGGACCACCAGCGTTCTCTTAGCTCTGGTGAAACACGTAACACCCTGGGGCTCCTCCCTGGCCTTTGCTTCTGCCCACATGGTTCCTTTTCTCTTCAAGAGTCAGTTCAGCATGGAGGTTAATGGTGTGCAGTCGGGAGCCAAATGGTTGGCTTCTAATTTTGGCTTGGCTACTTAGTAACCATGTGATCTTGTGGAAAGAACTTGACCTCTCTATCTCTCAGTGACTCATCTATAACATGGGACTAAAAATACTTCCCTCCTCAGAGGTGGTTGTGAGAATTAATTAGATAGCGCATGGAAAGTCTTTAGTACACCCTCTAGCACATCACTACTGTTGAGTGAACATAGACTGCTAATTTTTATATTAACTCAATTTATGTTTTCTTTCTACCTTCCATGGTGTTTTTGCAGGGCTAAAAATAGTCTACTGAATCACCAATAGTTCCCACACCTGGCCTTCTTCTCAGCAGGTTGCAGCAGAGAGAGTTGGACTTTCAAGTGAGATAGTCCTGGTTTATCACTGTGGTTGCACAACTTACTACGGACTCTTGGCTACTTGTGGTGCTCAATGTCTCTAAGGCTCAGTGTTCTCGCCCATAAAGTAGAGATAATTAAAGAGTTTGGTGAAGATTAATAGGTGTCCTTACCCTCCCCTACCAGTTAGCATGGTGCTCTGCCCATAGTAAATCATCAAAGAAAATAAGCTTACCACTCTTTCCTGATATCTCAGTGGTTCTCAACCTTCCTAATGCTGTGATGTATTTTCATTGTTACAAAGGGGTCATGACCCACAGGTTGAGAACCGCTGTTGTATCTGAATTTCCAAAAGATTCCATGCAGATCATCCAAACTCCATCTGGGATCACCACTGCCTTCCCCCCATTCTTCCCTTCTCATCTTTAAATACAACAAGGGATATACTTGTAGAGTGGTTAAAAATCTGTTTTTGATTCTTACTTTTCCTCACATTTATGCTGGGTAATTTGGGCAAATTTTGAATTTTCTGACATTTTATTTTCTTCTTCTTAAAGTAGAGATAATGACACCTGCTTCAAAAGGTTGTGGCGAGGGATCAACTTAAATTGACTCACTCAGTGTATTTTGAGCACCTGCTAAGTGCCAGCCGTAGTGCTAAGTACTGGGATTTTAGTCGTGACCCAACTGTGTGGTGCCTAGCACAGCACCTGGTATACAGGAAGCTTGGGCATGTCATGGCTGTCACCATCCTATCTGTGTTATGCTACATAAGCACAGAATGATTCAAATGCAGTTTCAACCCTCTAGTCTCAATAAATAAATCCTTGACTTATCTATGGAATTCTTGGAGGATATGTCTTCCCACAGAGGTATCCAGCACTGGCATTTAGCTGCACTAAAAAGTCAGGTATAAAATGCATTCAGATGGCTCCAATATACCACACAGGTTGTAAGTGACTGGCACAGCATCTCCTGTCTTGCAGTTAGTACCTGATTGGAGGAGTAGAGCAGCCCAAATAACTCTAAAGAGCATAGAGTGTTTTCAAAATCAAGTGACGGAATAGTAGAATGAATAGCTGGTGGGATATTCATAAAATGCAATAGGGTACAGAGATGAAAAAGATTCTTGTTACGGGTAACAAAGTGGAAATCTCCCGAAGATCATGCTGAGCAAATGAAGTCAGACAAAAGGAGTACGTAGTGTAGGATTTGATGGATATGATGACCAGGACAGACAAAATTATTCTATAGTGATAGAGATCAGAGACTGGGAGGGTCATGAAGGAAGCTTGGTAGATAGACAGCTTTATACATATGTGTATAGATATACACAAACACGTAGAATTTTATCAAGGAACATATTGAAGATGTGTGTAATCATTGAATGTAACATTTATATCAATAAAATGTAACTTAAAAGATTGGGTGGTCATTATGTATATATATATGTGTCTATATATTCTATACATATATATATAGAGAGAGACACACACACACACATGTATCTATGTATATATTTTTTCCCCGTCTCTCTTGCCATTAATGAATTTGTATTAATGAATTTGTATTTTCCAAGTGTTTTGGGGTTTTCCCTTCCTTTTTCAAGCTTCGTGGCTATACTTTGGGAGAAGGAGGCTGATGAGCAGGTAGAGGGGAAGTAGCTGAACAAACGCTAAAGTAGTCTTGGACTTGAACTGTACTGTCGGTGGTCCTTCAAGTAGACCATCTGACTGTGGCTCACTGCCCCTGTAAGTGGCTATTATGAATCCCCTCCACCCTGGTGTGGGCAGTGGGGCCCTGAGGTGCCTCCCATTGGCTCAGACGAAATAGGGTAATTGCAATTATAAGACATAGGTCTCTAGTCCCCCAAGTTATTATGAGTGGCTGACAGCGGCCTTAGTGGTGCTGGGATGGGACCGAGGTAAGAATGGGGTGGGGATGACAGGCCAGAGCAGGGACCTGCACACAGCTGTTGGCATCTGTTCTTCTTCTCTTTAGGTTTGGGTGATGCCTGAGGGGTAGGGGTGGTGCCAACCTAGTGTCCTGTCTTTCAGACTTCGCAGCAGGATGCGCCCTTGTTATGCCTGGGCAGAGCACGCCTTGTTCCCCAAAGTCTGAAAAAGAAGTTAACTGATCATTAAAGCAGTCACTTTGTTATATGTGATTATGCTCTGAGCTGGGCCTGTAGCCATGGAGAGGAGAGGTGTGGGCCTGCAAGAACTGTGTGTGTGTGTGAGAGAGAGAGAGAGAGAGAAAGAGAAAGTCAGAGAGAGAGAGAAAAAAAAATCAGAGAGGGAGAAAGTCAGAGATAGAGAGAGAGGAGAAATTCAGAGAGAGAAAAGACAGAGGGAGAAAGTAAGAGAGAAAAAGACACATAGAAAGTTACGGGGGAAAGAGAGAGAGAAATTGGTTAGGGGAAAAGAGAAAACGTAAACCAAGTGAAGCTGGGAAACTGGGAAAGAGACACCAACTACTAAAGAATAGTTGCTTGACAACCTCCAAATCATAATTAGGAGAAACTTCCTGGCCTCACATTTTCCACATAAACACTCGGGTGCTGGGCACAGTTCATGGTTCCCTGACTGCGGCACAAGGAGAGCCTCTGTCCAAAGCCAGCAGCCATTGACGTCACAGACGGAGTGTTTCGGAGCCATGTGCTCCGCTCCCCTCATTTATATGTTTGACCCTAACCTTTCCCAGATGTGCAACAGTTCTTCCTTCCAAAAAGGGAGTTTCAAAACTGGGCATTGTGTGTGCTCTGAGTCCAGTCCTGCAGTGAAAAGAAAAGTCCAAATTCCTGAGTTTTAGGAGCAGGCTTGTGCCCCGGAGGCGTCTCTGGGCAGTTTGGTGTCCTCTCCAGAGGCCTCTATGATGGGCCTTCTTTGTTTACAGGCTTCTGATCTCAGGCTCCAAACTGGTCCTCAGCATCTGCCTGGCTGTCTCCCTTTTCTGGCCACAGAGAGGTGGGAGGTCAACAAGACAAACACAGTTAGGATTCGGCTCCAGCCTAATCCTCTGCTCCTGCCAGCTCTCCCTGCCTTCCCTGGCTCTGGTTACACAAATTATTTGTAGTCCTACTAAGACTTCTTGGTGACTCATGGCCTGGTGGCTTTGCCTACTTAGTTTAGGCTGCTGTCTTCTTCATTTTCCTTTTTTCCTTTCCCCTCCCTCCCTCCTTTCTTTCTTTCCTGTCCTGGGTTAGAGTGCTGGGAGTCAGCCTAGTTCACAGCAATCTCAACCTTCTAGGCTCAAGAAATCCTCCTGCCTCAGCCTCTTGAGTAGCTGGTACTACAGGTACCCAGCACAACACCTGGTTAACGTTTCCTATTTTTAGTAGAAATGGATTCTTGCTCTTGCTCAGGCTGGTCTTGAACTCCTGAGCTCAAGGAATCCTCCCTCCACCTCCTCCCAGAGGGCTAGGATTACAGATGTCAGTCACAAAGCCTGGCCTCCTCTTCCCTTTTGCCTTTTGATTTACAGATGTCAGTCACAAAGCCTGGCCTCCTCTTCCCTTTTGCCTTTTGATTTACAGATGCAAGTCCTCATTCAGGCAAGGAGAGCTTCCTCTATTCCAGAAGCCTCTTCTAACTTCCCTGTCCCCTCCCAGTTCACATCACCTGTTCCTTCCACAACTGCCAGCCCAGCTTTGCCAGGATTCCTAACCTTACCCTCTCCATTATGCTGAGATGTTCACTTCTCTCCCTGCTTTACATTCAAATGAGTTGTCCATGTGTGTTTTTCTCAAACTGGATCATAAGCCTTGTAAGAGCAGTAACTCTATCTTGCCCATCTTTGAATCTCCAGCATTTATTACTAGTACTTCACCTGATATGTAATAGGTATTTCATAAATGTTTGTTATAAATTAATGAATGTGGCCAAGGAAATGGGGACCTTGATGTAACAGAAGTTATGTACCATATCTTGATGACTTGGCAGGAGTTCGTATTAACAAAATACTAAGGCCTGTCACCACTGCTAAAGAATAGCTTAGCAAAATAAACTTTCAATTTATACAATAGGAACAATTACTGTTGCCACTGCAGGTCCTTAACATTCCCTGTTACTTCCTGTAGTACTTCACTGATATTATCTTATTTTCTTCTGACCACATCCCTTTTCCAAGGGCCTGGGGATTCTATCATCCATGTTTATATTATTTCAAGTTTCTAGAGAACATGATTCTGTAGTCTGCAGTAGAGACGTATCCCAAGATCTCTCAGCCCTTTGGAAAGCCCTCACTGCACTCTCTGTTACAAAACTGATAAACAAAGAAATGTGGCTTCAACATTCCCTTTGTGCTTATTACACAAAAATTACATTTCCCTTCCTCGCCACACTTGGAGTTACTAACTCTCCTTTCCCCACACAAAAAGGGCTCTGATATAAGGACAGATCCATGGCGGGATAGGAGGGGCCCCCAGCGAGGCTTCTATTTTTTGCCTTTCCCTGAAAGGTAAAAAAATGTACTTAAGAAAGTGCTCCCCTTATGGTGAAAACCTGTACTGCATGCTAGGCTTCTATTTGAGAGAAAGAAAATCAGAGTTGTGTCAAAATCCTTAAATAGAGGAGGAGCGAAGAGAGGATTGAAGAAGTATTTGTAATAATTTATCTTCCTAGGATCTGACTTGTGTATTTCTACCCATTGCATGTCCTGCTCCTTCTTGTCCTGGAAGAGTTTGACCTTGGTTGTATAGAGCTCAAAGACAACAGCGGAGAGAGGGTGTCATGGTGCTGTTGCTTTAGACAGCAAGGAGGAAAATATCTCTTTCTTGGCAGGGTCTGTGCATCAGGATGATTTCAGACTTACAGCAGTCAGAGGGCTGGAGGCCACAAGGTATCTGCTGTTATCATTTCCATTAGTGGAGGTAGACAGTGAAAAAAGGAGTGGATGGGAGGGAGGGTAAACAGAGAAGTCCACTTATCTGACCATCCTCTGATAGCTGGTGATCTGACTATCATCAGAGGTGGTGAAACCTTTCTTGGGGCCCACTGAAAAGAGACGTCCACACGGAGTTTTCAAAGTGTTGCCTGTCTGGGAAAGAAGACCTCTAGTTTAACAAAGTTAAGGGCTCTTCAGGGTTGACTAGGCCCTCCAGAGTTGCTCAGGATTCATAATTATATAAAATAATCTTCAAGTTATGTCATTCATGTTAGAACCAGTCCTTATATACTTCGTTTTTTCCATTTTTCTGTGCAGTCTTCTTGAAAACTGTGCTCACTGAAATAGGATAAATGGGATTTCTAGTGTTCTGGGGATTTTCCCAAGGAAGCTGTGAATTTATAAAGCTTGGAATAATATAGGAAGTTAATATTTTGAATCAGAAACAAAAGATGTGTGTTTTTCCAGAGTTTCGGCGAATAGGGATGTTGCAGAGTATGACACCCTCTCTTTTAATTTCGAACTCTTTGTTATTTTTCTTGAATGTCATAGTAATGTTGGACGTAAAACTTTAGCCTGTGCATATTTTAAAATCATGGGATGAGCCCCGAGCTCATTTAAACTTTTATGAACTGATAATTCCAAGGCGATAAAGCCAAAAGAATGATGGGAAAAAGTAAAAAAAAAATCCCCAGCCAAATCAGATAGAGGGACAGGAGGAGGAGGAGAAGGGAAGGAACAAAATACAAAACTCACACACCAAAAAGGAGGGAGGAAACCTGGAAAAGTGAAACTATCCAATTACTTCCCCAGTCAGGAAATTATTGCTAAGTTAATTTAACGGGTACAGGGAGGAATGAAGTCAACATGCGTGGTTCAGATGAGAGATTTAACTCTCATTTGCAGAAAATATTCCACTCGGATGATAGGGGTAGGGAAGAATAATAAAGCTTATTAGTTCTATTTTAGGGATTATGGTTCCCTGAAACATGGTACCTAGCAAATATGATGTGACTACTGTATGCACAGGCCAGGCATCTTAGACCTATAATGATGAATGGGTCACTTGAACTTCTCTCAAAGTAGCCTTGAGTTCTTGGAAGGGGTGTAAATTGATGAGAGCCCCCCAAAACTTAGTGTTGGCTGAGAATGAGTCCCACTCACTGAAAAGTTCCAAAATGCGTAATTGGCGTTATGAACCATTTTTCTGTCCTGTCCTCCAGTGTGATAGATACTTTTAAATATTTTTTCTGGATAGCATTTAACTGATTAAGGACGTTCCCTTATGTTTTATTTAGCTAAGGGTTTTCAATTGTGGACATGGTATTTTTAAATGTTATGATATCTGTCTTCATCTATTAAAATGATTATGATTTTCCTTTTCTTTTTTCCCTTAATTTGAGGAATCACATTTACTTTTGTATGAACCTATTGTGTACAACTGGAATCAGTATAGCTTGGTTATTCTTTTCATGCAATTGAAGGATTTGTTTACTAATATTCTGTCCAGGATATTTGCATCTATATTCATAAGTAAGCACTGGCATATATATATATATATATATAGAGAGAGAGAGAGAGAGAGAGAGAGAGACAGACTTGGTGCTTTAGCTTAGAATCAAGATTCTGCTGTCTTGGCTTGGTTCCTATAGCACAGTGGTTACAGCGCCAGTCACATGCACCAAGGCTAGCGGGTTCGAACCCAGCCTAGGCCTGCTAAACAACAATGACAACCGTGACAAAAAGAAAAAAAATAGCTGATGTTGTGGTGGGCACCTGTAGTCTCAGCTACTTGGGAGGCTGAGGCAAGAGAATCACTTAAGCCCAAGAGCTTGAGGTTGCTGTGAGCTGTGATGCCATGGCACTCTACTGAAGGCAACATAGTGAAGCTCTGTCTCAAAAAAAAAAAAAAAAAAACAAAAACGATTCTGCTGTCTTCAAGAAATGAATTTAGAATTGTTTTAATTTAATCTCTGAAAGAGTTTGTCTAATATCAGTTTAATGTCTTCCTTAGATTTTTAGAAAAATTCACTAGCAACGTTACCTAGGCCTAAAATTTTTCTTCCTTTATTAATTAGGATTCAACCTCCTTACTTAGTATAGAACATTTATAGTTTCTATGTTGTCTTGCATTTATTTTGAAAACTACATCTTATACTCAATTGCATGAGTATAAAATTATTGTATAAAAGTATTTATTTAAGGATTTATACATTTAATCTAAATTTTCAAATGTGTTGGCATAAAGTTGTTCATAATAGTTTTATATCTGTGCAATCTCTATTGAATTCCATTTTCACATTTTTGATATTGTTTTTCTTTAATCCTTCAAAAAAAAAATCAATGTAGTAAGGATTTGTAAATCTTGTTAGGGATTTTCAATGAGTCAACTTGTGGTTTTGTTGGAACTATTATTTGTTTTCTATTTCATTAATTTCTATCCTTTTAAAACTTGTATCTTTTAAATTTTCAAGGGGATTTTAACCTGGCTTTCTAAAAGCTAACTTCTTTTTTTTTTAATTTTTGCAGTTTTTGGCCAGGACTGGGTTTGAACCCGCCTCCTCTGGCATATGGGGCTAGCACCCTACTCCTTTGAGCCACAGGCACCACCCTAAAAGCCAACTTCTTAAAATCCATACTTAGCTAATCACTTTTCATTCTTTCTGCTTTTCTAATGTATGGTTTAAGGCTGTGAACTTCCATCTAATACAATTTTATCTTCATCATACAAGTTTTGATATGTCATATTTTCATTAGTATCATTTCAAAATACTTTCTGTCATTGTGATTTCTACTGTGATCCATTGATCATTTAGAAATTGTTTAATTTCCAAACATATGGAAGATTTTGTTACATATTTCTAATTTATAGAAGAACTTCCTCCTCTTCAATTTTTTTTGAAAGAGAAGAATTTGTGTTCATTCTTTAAATGTTTGGCAGAATCCTCTAGTGAAACCTTGTGGTCCTGGACTTTTCTTTGTTGAGAGAATTTCATTGCTGATTCAATCTCTTTACTACTTATAGATCTGTTCAGATTTTTTATTTCTTCATGATTTTCTATTGGTGGATTGTACATTTCTAGAAGTTTGTCCTTTCTTCTAAGTTATACGGTTGTTGGTATGTTATTTGTAGTAGTCTCTCATGATCCTTTTTACTTCTTTGACACTAATTTACATCTATTTTCCCCTCTCTCTGCCTTCTTTTGTGTTTCATTGATTTTTTTTTTTTAGTGATATACTTTAATTTCTTTCTCATGTTATTTGGTTCATATGTTTTCTTGTGGTTATGTTATAGGGATTACATAAAACATCTTCTTGTTATAATATATTTTAAACTAACAACAACTGAACTTCAATCAAATACAATTACATTCCCCACCCCTTATTAGTATTATTGATGTTACAAATTACATTTTGTAATATTTTGTATCCATTAACATAGTTTTATAATTATGGTTATTTTTATGTATTAACTTTTAGATTCTAAATTGAGTTAAAAGTGATTTATATACCACCATTACAATATTCCAGAATTCTATACTTGTTTATATGTGTACTTTTACCAGAGAACTTTAAATTTTCATGCATTTTTGTGTTATTGTCTACTGTTAGCATCCTTTCATGTCAACTAGAAGGACTCTGGTTAGCAATTCTTATAAGATGTGTCTAGTGGTGATGACCTCCCTGAGCTTTTATTTATCAGAAAAAGTCTTTATTTCTTTCTTTTTGAAAGATAGTTTTGTCAGATATAGCATTCTGGGTTGGTAGCTCTTTTTCTTTCATTACTTTGAATATATCACGCCACTCTCTCCTGGCCTTTAATATCTCTGTAAAGAAATCTACTGATAACTTTATGGGATCTCATTTATATATAACAACTTGCCTATCTTTTATCAATTTCCATATCATCCTTGTCTTTGACCTTTGACAGTTTTATTATAATGTGTCTCCATATGGGTTTCTCTGGGTTCATTCTAGGTGAAGTCCTTTGAACTTGAGTTTGTATGTCTGTTTCCTTTCTCAGATTTGGAAAGTTTTCGGTCATTATTTTTTCAAATAAGCTATTTGTCTCTTTCTCTCTCTGCTCATTCTTTTACTTTTATAATGTAAATATTGATCTACTTGACCATAAGACCCTTAGGCTTTCTTTAATTTTCCTTATTTTTTTTCATTTTGTTCCTCTGACTTGATACTTTTAAATGATCTGTCTTTAAGATTGTTGATTCTTTCTTCTGCTTGATCAAGTCCACTGTTGAAACTCTTTTGTGAATTAATTAATTAATTAATTAATTTATTTATTTATATACCAGGGTCTTGCAATGTCATCTAGGCTGAGTGAAGTGGTATGGTTATGGCAGCAAAGTCCTGAGCTCAAGCTACCCTTTTCCCTCAGCCTCCCTAATAACTGTGACTGCAGATGTGTGCCGCCACATCCTGCTAATCTTTAATTTTTCTTTGTTATAAAGGCAAGGTCTCACTATGTTGTTAAGGCTTGTCTTAAACTTCTGGCCTCAAGTAATCTTCCTGCCTTGGACCCCCAAAATGCTGTGATCATAGGCAAGCTACTGCACCCACCTAAATTTCTAATTTAGTCAAAGCTCTAGAATATCTGTTTTTAAGAAATAGTTTCTATCTCTTTCTTTTTTTTTTTTTTTTTGTGATAGAGCCTCAAGCTGTCCCACTGGATAGAGTGCCATGGCATCACAGCTCACAGCAACTTCCAACTCATGGGCTCTAGTGAGTCTCCTGCCTCTGCCTCCCAAGTAGCTGGGACCACAGGCGCCCACCACAACGCCCAGCTGTTTTTTGGTTGCAGCCGTCATTGTTGTTTGGCAGGCCTGGGCTGGGGATTCAAACCCGCCACCTTAGGTGTACGTGGCTGGCGCCTTAGCCAGTTGAGCTATAGGCGCCAAGCCTCTATCTCTTTCTTGGTATTCTCATTTTGTTCATGCATTGTTTTCCTGACTTGGTTTAGTTCTCCGTGTTCTCTTGTAGTGCACTGAACTTTTTTAAGATGCTTATTTTGAATTCTTTGTTAGATAATTTATGGATCTCCATTTCTTTAGGTTCAGTTTTTGGAGTTTTTATTTTATTTTGTTTTGTTTTCTTTCTTTTTATTAAATCATAGCTGTGTACATTAATGCAATCATGGGGTACAATATGCTGGTTTTACATACAATTTGTAATGCCTTGATCAAACTGGTCAACATAGCCTTCACGACATTATCTTAGTTATTGTGTTAAGACATTTATATTCTACACATAGTAAATTTCACATGTACCCTTGTAAGATGCACTGTAGGTGTGGTCCCACTGTTTTGTTTTATTGATTGGGCCATGCTTGCTTGATTTTTTTCATGCTTTGTTATTTTTGTCATAATTTTGCATTTGGAAAAAGCCCTGTCTTTATGGTCTGACTTTGTATAGAGGAAGACATTCATCACTCTCCTTGGATGGAGATTCTGGGGTCCTTTCCAAACATTTTGTGGCTGTACACATACATTTTATGTATGAGTGTATTATTTCTCAATCAGGTTTGCTAGTTTCTCTTTCAAAAGCTGTAGACTCTTGCTTACTCTGGTAGATGCTTATAGTACTGCAGGTTTTCTGGTATCACCACAAGCCAGTGGGCTCTCTTCTGTTTCCTGCTGCCCCCAGGCAAATTATGCCAGTTTCCCAACACTGGTTGGAGTCCAGTAAGAAAGAAATCAGTCTCTCTAGAAGCCTCACAATTCATAAAGTTGAACACATGTTTCTCTTCTCTCTCTTTTTTTTTTCTTCTATGGAAGAAGCCATGACCTGTGTGCTTTCTCCCTATCTACTGTGAGCTGTATGATCTGTCTGCAGTACTGCAGGTTCTCTGGTACTGTTATAAGCTGCAGATCTCTCTTTTGTCCTCAGTGGCTACCAAGCATCCAAAGTATGTAAATTTCTGCATCAACAAGTTTGGGAAACTAAAACCAGTCCTTTGAGCAGTCCTTTCAAAAGCTAGAGTGTTAGATGTGCATTCTACTCCTTTCTTTTCTTCTTAGGAAAGAAGCTGTGTGTTGAACTTTTCTCTTCCCTTGTGAGTTGTGCTAGCCTGATAGAGGGGCTGATACAGACTACGTGAAATGGCTTCTCTTTTATCAATGGAGTTGTTCTTGGCTTTCAGTTTGCCTGGAGCATTGCGACTTCCTAATTGGTTTCTGGCACTCTCATAATGGCATTTTGAATGATATACTGTTGTTAAGTCAATGTTTCTGTGGGGAAGTGAGATATAGGACTTCCTAGTCTACCATCTTACTGATGTTACTTTATTCTTATTTTTTAAGAAAATATCAAAATCTACAAAGGTATTCAATTATTATTACTTTATATAATCTAGAGCCATCTCTTGGGATTTTCTGTCCTCTAAAGTACTTAATGTAAAATTGATTTCAATATGAGGCTTTTTAGGACAGTTTGTGACTATGTATGGCTAAGAATATTTTTAGCATTCACTCATACTTTAATGACAGTTTGGCTGAATATAAACTTCTTGGCTCTAAGTTTTTTTTCCCAATACTTTGAAAATATTACCCTATTTTTAAAAATTCTCTTTTTTGGTGATTGTTTCTAGTGTTGCTGTTGAAACATCTGAGATTAATCTGATTTCGATCATTAGTGCAGGATTTGGGTTATTTCTCTAGGATCTTTTATAATTTTCTCTTTGTCTTTGATATTCTTACATTTTCTTATTTGTTATCTGGTGTGAAGTTTTTCCTTATATCTCCTCTTTGGACTCTCTGGCACTTTCACTACAAAGCCTCCTCCTCTTCCTTCTCTTTTTCATTCAGGATAATTTATCTCTATTATTTCTTCAAATGTTTCCTCCTCTCCATTCTTACTCCCTCTTTCTGTGATTTCTATCATTCTCATGTTGTTGTATTCCTTCTCCTTTCATCTCTTAGATTTTCTTCCTTTTTTATTTTATTTTATTTTGAGACAGAGTCTAACTATGGTAGAGTGAGTGGTGAATCACCCTTGGTAGAGAGCCATGGCGTCACAGCTCACAGCAACCTCAAACTCTTGGGCTTAGGTGATTCTCTTGCCTCAGCCTTCCAAGTAGCTGGAATTATAGACACCCACCACAACGCCTGGCTATTTTTTGTTGCAGTTGTCATTATTGTATAGCTGGCCTGGGCCGGTTGTGAACCCATCAACCTCGGGTATGCAGCTGGTGTCCTAATCACTGAGCTACAGCTGCTGAGCCCTTAGATTTTCTTTTATGGTTTTTATTTCCTTGCCTTTTTTTTCCTCTTTGGGAGATCTTCTCAATCCAGTTTATCAGGTTTTTAATCCATTCTTTAGCTAATTTATGCTATTTATTTAATTTGTATTCTTCATTTCACCTAATTTTTTATATCTAATACTTGCCTGGTCCTTTTTATACTTTCTTACTTCTAATTGCTATTCAAGTTGTCTTTTTGGTCCTAATATTTCTGCTTTGGCATAATATGTAAAGTCATTTTCACTTGAAATGGTTGTGCTTTTCAAATGTCTTCTTATTTTGCCTAGTGAGGTAATTTTCCCCTGGAATTATTGGTACACTTTAATGTGCAACAGCTCTTATTAGTTCAGGACAGGGAGCTAAGGCCTGTGGAGGAAAAGGATAGGTACAGAAAAAACAATAAGTCAATTCTAGCCCTCTGGTTAGGTCCTTCTCTTTGCCCACATGAAAGTAGCTTCCTTAGATTTTATAATTAATCAACTATGGAATGATGATTAGAAAGTGGAATGGGGAATCTCTGTTCAAGGTTAGTCTCGCCTGTTGTTTTAGTGCCTCATTAGTACACTAATCTTCTGTACTGTCTTGTTTGTATTACCTAGCACACCTGGACCAGAGTTAAGATCCACAAATATGGCTCGGCACCTATAGCTCAACCGGCTAAGGTGCCAGCCACGTACACCTAAGGTAGCGGGTTCGAATCCCCAGCCCGGACCCGCCAAACAACAATGACGACTGTAACCAAAAAAAAAATAGCCGGGCGTTGTGGTGGGCGCCTGTGGTCCCAGCTACTTGGGAGGCGGAGGCAGGAGACTCGCTTGAGCCCAGGAGTTGGAGGTTGCAGCCACCATTACACCAGAGCTGTAATGCCATGGCACTCTCCCCCGGGGGTTGGCTTGAGGCTCTGTCTCAAAAAAAAAAAAAAAAAAAGGTTCAGCTGGCTTAATTCCCAGTGGACATCTGACTGTAGCCACATTAGAGACTTAGCCAAAACCACCTAGCCACGCCAATGCCAAATTCTTGACCCATGCATAAGAAAAAATGAGATA
>CAUYTI010072990.1:0-10619 GCA_963575145.1 Galago senegalensis
GGCACCTGTGGTCCCAGCTACTTGGGAGGCGGAGGCAAGAGATTCACTTGAGCCCAGGAGTTGGAGGTTGCTGTGAGCTGTAATGCCACGGCACTCTACCCAGGGGGACAGCTTGAGGCTCTGTCTCAAAAAAAAAAAAAATGTCACAGCCTTAAGTTAGCGTCCCTATTCCCCTGTTAAGAATGGTTCCTTAAAAATTTCTGTCTGATGATATCTTTTGTAATATTCAAATGTTGGGTCTTTAAGTAACCTAGTACATGGTTAGCTTGTGGACTGCTAGGATTACCGTGGCTTCTTCCCACAAATTTACCTATCCCAAATATATATTGAAATGTTGGGGGCCTTAACCGTATTGAAATAATGAGGCCTTCCCCATATTGAAATATTTATTCTTAGACGGTTACACAATCACGTCGTCATTTCTCTCTTGACTATATCTCTACTCCTTGAGATTATCTTAAACTTCAAAACTAGACTCATTAAAATTGACATGTTTATGAGTGCTAGCATTAAGCGAGGTAATAAGTATGCTTTTGTATTGAAGATAAATTAGTATAAATCTTTACATGCTGGACCTAGGGCCAGACCTTCAGACTTTCTAAACAACATAGTGCATTCATCTAAGAAGAAACTGTGGCCTATTCACCAGGGTGTATACACTTTGATCATCAAAGTAGTTAAGTCTGTTTATCTGCCTTTTGTCAAACTTTCTGGACTAGAAAAGAGCATACTCAGAGAGTAGAGTTTGGCCTTATAAAATGCATTCTGTATTGTGAACCTTTCTGAATATGTGAGTATTTTCTATACGGATTCTTTTTGCTGCTTTTCCATGTGTTTAACATCTTATCTGGTCTACTAGGATTTGCTCTTCACCCCGTCTTGGTGGTTATTATCCAGAACTTAGGTTTTAAGACTATGGACTTATGCCTGGATAACATACATGAAAAAGATGCCAAGGTCTTTTGGAGAATTACGGAATCTCCAAGTGAGTTGGAAGAGATGCCTCTTTGGTTTAAGGAACAATCGTAACATCCTACCCAGAGATGATCTTATAAACCAAACTGCATAGCTGGGGTACTTGAAGTAATGAAAGTTCCCTGGGAGAAGGCTTAACAGTTATTTCTAGCCTCTTGTGATGAGATCAAAGGGAAGCTGCCTAGACCCTTATTGTAAAAATGCGGTTCCAGTTCTGTTATTTAATATCAAGCTACCTCAAGCGCTTGATGGTCATGGGTTTGGGTTCTTTCATTTTCCTTAACCTACCTAATCCCGCAATTCGTATAGAAATAGGAGAGTGTTAAAGAAATTAAGCTCTGTGTACAAAAAACTTGTCACTGTTTTCATAATGGGGGAATCTTCGTCCGATGAGGTTAGTCAGTGAGTTGTTTGCTCTTTAATAAAATATTGATGTTACCAAGTCTAAAATGCCCTCCATGTTGCAATATTTAAAGGAATTTCAAAGTGAGTGATTATAAATGAGTCTCATAAAAGTTACTTCCCTCAAGCATTTATCTGTTCTGTCAAGACTCTCTGAAGACAAGAAATCCTTGCTCTCACTCCCCTTCTTTCTTTCTCAACCATCTTCCCTCTGACCTCTCCTCCTCTTGTGGTGATTGAGGAGGGAATTTATCTTGGGTGAGTTGCTGAGCTTTCTAGTTTCCATCTTAGCCAGACTACCTTGATGGCTTTCAGGATTCAACTCTCCCTCCAATCTCCAAATGCTCCCACCACCCTCAGACACACAGATCTTGGCTCTCAGTGTGAGGACTCTGCCTGGCCTTTGGTTCCAGCTCCCTCAGTGACAGGCAAGACTTTTTGCTGGCCCCACCCACCCTCTCCTCTACTGAGCCCTGACAACCCTTACCTCCCACTATATCAACCCACCAGAATGGCCTCAGGATAATTCTTAAATGTGTGTTATAGGCCAAAACGTGTCCCCTCTCCTAACATGTCCATATCCAATCTTCAAAACTTGGAATAAATTACTGTACATGTTAAAATATATTCACATGGAATGCATTACTTTACATGACTTTGTAGGGGTGATTAAGCTAAGGATCTTGGCCAGACACAGTGGCTGACGCCTGAAATCCTGACACTCTGGGAGGCAAAGGCATGAGGATTGCATGAGCTTAGGAATTGAAGACCAGCCTGAGCAAGAGTAAGACCCTATCTCTACAAAAATAAAAAATGGAAAAATTATCTGGGTGTTGCAGCAGTGCCTACCTGTACTCCTAGCTACTTAGGAGACTGAGGCAGAAGGATCACTTGAGCCCAGGAGAGCTATGATGATGCCATTGCAAAATACTAGGGTCAATGGAGCAAAACCATCTCATTTTAAAAAAAGTTAAGCATCTTGAGATGGGGAGATCTTCCTGGATTATCCAGGTGGCCTCGGTGTGATCACAGGTTACTTACAAGGGCGTGGCAGGAGGGTTAGAGGGAGACCAGTGATGTAATGATGGAATCAAAGAGAAGGTAGAAAACATGGCAGGGACAGCCAGTGACAGACACCTGAAGATGCCGTGCCCAGGCTTTGAAGATGTAGGACAAGCCATGACCCAGGGACACAAGTGGCCTCCAGAAGCTGCAATGATATGAAAACAGATCTGACCTTTGACCCCGCCACATCAATTTCACCAGTAATCCTGTTTGCTATTAAATTGGGCTGTTCATCTGATACAACCAGGTGGTAAGGAATGATCTTGTCTTAAACATGTCACTTTTCCCAGATAATAACAACAGCCAGGTATGATGTTATAGTAATACCCCAAGGCAGAATATTATTATCCAGAATTAGAAACAATGAGATGGGGGCTCAGAAAGGGTAGGTAAACTACCCAAAGTGACAGCTGGGACAAAGGTCTTAACTTAGGTTTACCTGAATCCAGAATCCTCATCCCTGAGCCAGGGCCATCCTGCCTCTGGTTTACTAAAGCCATGAGTGTTCTATCCCAAGCTTCTCCTAGTATCCACAGATAGAGGTCTCCACCACCTCCACTGGGCATCTCCTGTGCCCAGGACAGCACCTAACTTCTACCCTTGCACTCCCAATGTTCTATTTCTGTCAGAGCTGTAATCAGTTCTTTCAACCCACTCCTCAAAGCCGAGCCAGTATTTTCTCTTTCTGTATATTCCTAGCATCTAATTCAGTACCTTCAATGTTGTAAGTAAACTGTAGATGTTTGATAGCAGAACGTAAATGAATGATAGACCTTTTGTAAATCAAATATCATCAAAAAGCACGACCTGTGTTACCTTAATTTTTTAAGGCAGTCTGAAGAATCTACAATCTTTCTCTCTCTTTTTCTCTCTAATCTTAAGTCCACTTGAAGTGAATTGAACCCAAATGGAAAACTCTACAGAAAATATGCACAGGGCTGCTAAAACATTGCAGCCAACCACAGTGGTGTAGCTCTGCGCTGACTTAGTTATAATCCTAGTTCAACACAAGTTTAACATAAAACTCTGACAAAGATGTTTTTAACATCTGATTTTTTTAATTGAGGTATAATTTACATACAGTGGCACGCTCAGATCTTCAGTATGTTCTTTAACAAGTTTTGATGAATGTAAATCAAGACTGAACGTTTCTGTAGTCCCAGAAATTCCTTCCTGCTCCTTTCCAGCCATTTCCACATCCTTCTCCGGAGTAATCACTGATGTGATTTCTGTCACCATGAATTAGTTTGTCTATTCTAGACTTTGATTTCCACTGAGTCATGCAGTGCTTCCTTTTTCACATCTGGTGTCTTGCATGCTGGTTTTGAGATTAACCTATGTCGTCTCATGCATCAGGCCTTGGCTTTCTTTATCGAGTGGGATTCCATTTTAGGAATGGAAAACACAGTTGGTTTTCTCTTTCTTTCTCCTCCTGAGACACACACTAGGTGGTTTCTAGCTTTTGGCTTTTATGAATAAATGTGCTATGAACCTTCTTGTCCAAGGCTTTGTGTGAACATGCGTGTTCCTTTGTCTGGGACACAGACCTAGGAGTGGAGTTGCTGGCTTCTGTTGTCAATGCAGATCTACACTTTTCACGGGTGAATTAGATACATCTAAAGTTTCAGATGTTCCACAAGCAGCAAAATGGTCATCACTGTCCTATGAGAGGGACCACACTGCAATAGAAGATTTCACATCCAGGGTCATGTTCTCTGAAAGCAGAGGCTGAGACATGGACAATTGTGGAAGGAGTTGGAGGTTGTGAGGGAAGCAGGTAGGACAGGATGAAGTAAGCAAAGATCTGGTTACAGGAAAAGCTTAGCCTCATCCTCATCTCTCAGAAAAGTCTTCAGATGCAAAAACTGGGACTTGGTATCAATGCATTAGCCAGCCATTTGCTGAGGATGCCCCAGCTGCAGGGGGGTGGGGTTTGCCTGTAGGAAGTAACCTTCAGTAGCCGACATGCAGCACCTGGCCCATGAGAACACCCACCTGGTAAAGGGGACCCTGGACCAGCCCAGTCACCAGGGGACATAAATTCTTCTCATACCACAATTCACCTGCATGTGTTCGAGATGGAGCAGTCCATGCAAAGAGCTGCTTCTGCCTGGTGACCTTGCTCTGCAGGGACAGTCTGGCTATTAGGTGAGACCTTTCAACAGTGACCTAGTTTCCAGTGACAGCTGCTCACCCTATGTCCTGGTGGGTCCATCACTCCTTAACACAGAGATTTGCAGGCATGGCAGACAGGCGAGGACACGCAAAGCTCATGAGCTGAGGGAAATCCGTGTGCCTAAGAAGTATCATTTCCACTAAAAACTAACCCCCTCCTCCATGGGCCTGGCCTTTAGAGCAAGTAATGTCTTCCTCTGAGGTACATTTTAATCATAAATTGGCAAAAATTTACAGCCAAACTGGCCATGGCTCAATCAGCAAGAGACTGGGGAAGCCACCAGATTGATCTTTTGACATGGTGGCTTTGCTTTGTGATGTGATAATTGGGGTGCACATCAACCACTTGCTGAGAAACAGAAGTGTCACTACAACATCACATGCAGCCATGGCAACTCGAGGTCAAGATGTCTTTCCATGCCCCTTGTAGCACTTCTTGTGAACAAACCCCTGTTCCAGCTTCTTGGTCCAAACTCCACTGTTCTGGACGGTCTCACTCACCGCAAGATAAGGAGCTATTGTTCTGCTTCTTAGAAATAAGATGATGTTGGAAACAAGAGCTGTTATTGCAAACTCATGATACTTTATTATTTCCATCATAAAAAGAGAGAAAGTCCTCGGGCAGGCTTAGCTGAAATATTACAGGGGCTAAGAGGTGAACTTGAAAAACCTTTCATTTTAAGTGCACAGCAGCGGCTGTGTACCCTCAAAATAGTGTAGGGAGGAACATGCCAAGAACAGCCACCATGAAATTGAGCAGCATTTATTAATCTCTGGTTATTTCTAGGTGGTTGTTCCAGAGCCAGCGGCCACCAGTTAATATTTAGGACTGTTCAAGGAGAGTGGTCTCATAAATTGCAATTATTCCTCAGTTTCCCCCAAAGAATAAAAACACAACAAAAATCCAAGGCATATATACACTGATAAAAAGAGATGGAGCTCCAAGAACTCTTAACTCTTTCGATTTCAGTCATTCTTAAACTACAGTGATAATTTTGCCTTCAAACAATGTTTAACCCATTAGATGAAAGAGCCCAAAAAGTATCTGTGTCAGTAGCTCAGCCAGGGTGAAAACAGAAAGGAAGAAATACCACATCCTTTCTCACTTAATGTCCAGTGATGAAAAGAGACTAAGATTTGCTCGTGGACACTGCAAATTCCATGGTAAGGTGACGGGAAAGCCTCAGTGGGTCGACCCGTTGAAAACCACACTAAGGCCAAGTGTTTGTAGTTACTTATTACTGTCAGGTGTGGGGACCTGAGGTCAAGTCCATGGTCCATGGTTCTTGGCTACTAGTACCAAAATATGGTTACTGGTACCAAGTCAATGGCGCAAATGAGCCCACCACACAGATGCAAGCGGGCAAGGTGCCAGAGTTTATTAAAGCATGGAACATTCCAGAGAAAGAACAGGTCAACCCCCTGAGTGGAAGACACCCTGAGTTTGACAAGATTCCACCCCTTCATGATGATCCCCTAATTCTGTGTTAAGTGGCAGGGCGGGCGGAGTATTCATAGTCTTTCTTAGACAAACGGTGGAGAATTCCTAGAATGGCAAAGCCACCCCTTTTCTCTCCCCGTGAGATAATTTCTAGGGGGTTTCCAGGGTGCTGGGTGCTGGTGGGTGTGATTGTTAGTGTGTTGATGAGGGTCGGTCAGTAAGGAGCACTGTCGCCTCAGCGGAGCGCATGCTCCGGAGACCCCCTCTCAAGGCCTTGATTCTCTCTCCATTGTGTGGTTTCTCTGCCTCTTTCTGATTGGTCAGTCCTTGGAAACCCCCCCCCATTGTAGGCCAAACATCTTGGCAGTCCGTGGGGACCCCTTGACACATCATCTGTCCCTTAAACCCCTCTAGTCAGTTTGTTCCTCCTATTGTAGGCAAAGTTTGTTTAAGTACTGTCTGTTTCTCAATGGAAACCCCCTACCCAAAGCATCTGTCCTCCTCACCCCCACCTAACATTGCCCAGCTAACATCACTGAGTGTCGTGCCCCCGGCCCTGAATCCCTACCCTTCCCTTGAAGATAAATCACAGCATGTAACAGAAATATTATCATATTTCTAACTCACCAGCAGCCACATGTGCATAATTAGAGCACCAGTGGATTCTTGAGCCTGGCATCCTTGCTTTACTACCAGCATAACCTATTGGAACAAAACGCCATTTTGGTGTAAGTGACCCTTTGAAAGAGAGATCGCCGTTGAAAACAAATTTCTGCAGCTTCTGGAACTTCTCTCAAAGAACTTTGAACTCCCCAAGCAAATTGGTTCTAAGAACAAATCTTCACTGAAATAGATAAGGATTAACATCCCTAGAGTCCAAAATGATCAGCCTATTGAAAATCCGGATAAAAGGCAGATGGCTAAGCAAAAGTATAAATACCTAGTTTTGGTGCTCCTGGAAGACCACAAGCTAAAGACAGATTTTTAGCCACTTGAAAATAATAAGCATAGCAATAGAATAATGGTAAAAACCACATTTATCTCTTCCAAGTAACATGAGCTGAGGCACCAGGTGAAACCACTATCCTTTTAGGTACTCATTGTCACACTGCTTATGGCAACTGGTTTGGGGCTCAAGTTTTAAAAACTGAATATAGAAATAGAAACACAACGCGATAGAAGACAGGCTCTGTGCGGAAAGATGAATGATAAGAGGTGTTTTCGCCTGGAAGCGTGAAGCTGAAGAAATGCCCTCCGTGTGCCCCTTGGGTGTTCAAAGCAATCCTACAGAGATGATACCCGGTGAATGTTCTGTTTGCAAAGGAACGAGCCCAAGAGAAAATGTAAAAGTAGAGTTTGGCTAGAAATGATGCCCATCCTTTTTTAACAGTGGAGTGGGCTACGAAGGAAGCATACAGGATCCCAGAGATCTTTAAAAATAGCTCGGTAGGAAACAAAGCGGGATAGAAAGCCATCGGTACCATCTGCCTTCGGTTCTGCTAAACACACAGTAAACCAGACAGGATTTTTACGTTTACCCTGACATCGGGTGTGTGCTCTGGGTGAGCCCATCTTCATAGGCAGATCTGGCGTTCTTTTCCTCCCAAAGACAGAAAGGAATCGTGTAAAACATCGTGGAGCCAGTTAAGACATTTTTGCAATTGCGGAGAGAGATGCGTGTTAACTGCAGGCACTAAAATCATCCCCATTCCAAGGAATCAAACACAACCGAGGAAAATAACAATACCAACAAATGAAGCCGGCGTGAAGCCACTCAGCACTGTGGGGCTGGATTAATCATGTTGCTCTTTGAGAATTTAAAGCTTTTAATCATGTAGTGCTGCCTTCTTTCCTCAAAATTTGTAGGCACTTTACAGATTTATCTTGGCCCCCAGGGGCCCCTTTATTGTTCACTAAGTACAATGGGAACCTGCTCAGAATAAAGGATTAAAATTAGTGTCAAACTGAATAAAAGAAATGAAAAGGTCAAAATTTGCTCCTGGGATCAAAGAATATGCCCACACTTGGAAAAGCTCGGGGAAATCAAAATTAAATACAGAGTTGATGCCCGTAAATTTGTACAAGTAGCAAAATTGTCTGCAAATGGAGTTTCCAATGGTTCTGCATTACAAACACATAATATGCATAAAATATATAATGGATGGATGTAAATGTATGTATAAGCAAGAAACAAATCTTTCTCTCATAATCTAAATACCTTGAATTATCCATCTAACTATTTGTCCTGGAGATGATGGGGGAGCAGTCTCTCTCGGAAGGCTCGTGGTCTAGCCTGGACATAGAAAACCTATTAAAATATTGCTATTTTAACCTATTAAATACCTATTAAATAGCACCTATTAAAATATTGCTATCTAATGAGCACCCATTTGATAGTTAGAAAAAAACTTAATATAGTACAGATATCATAAAATATTTTGCTCATTTATTTGGTCCCAATTTCAGTGTATCACAAGTCTGTCTTAAAAAAAGGGCGATGCTATAATACTTCTGCCCGTCAGTTATTATTAATACTAAACACTAGAGTGTAGGATCACTTAGAGAGGCAGTGGTGGATGCATCAGAATCCTGCAAGGTATTCTTAACGCTCAGGTCTGTAGGGACTGATTTGGTAGAGGGCGTGCAATTTTAAGGAAGAAGAATGCTCCCTGTGCAAGTACATCCCATACAATCACCGGCAAGGTCTAGGAAGGAAGCCAGAGCCCATAAAGCTTGTAAATAGGTTTCCCCACCCTGTCCACCCCAGGTGACTCTGACAGTCAGGCCCTTGTACAGCAGGCTTCCTCCTCCTCCTCTATGCTCGCAAAGCACAGAGCATCCTCTGGTGAGATGCAGCCATTTGGACCGTCTTTGCCTTCCCTTCTTTGGTCTCCGTTTGCTGGGTTTGAGGGTAAAATCTCACTCTTTGCGTCCATTGCCCCACGTGACTTTAACCTTTTCTATTCCGGGTACAGCCACTGAGTGCACACCCTTTGTCACAGTCCCCGACTTAGAGTAGAGCAGTCCCAGGTGACGAACCTACATTGTTGGCTCCGTGTCTCTCAAGGGGAGATGAGGCAGGGGAGGTAGAGCTGCTGGCCAGTGCCCAGCACTCCACCAGGTGGCCAAACACTGCCAGCAGCTCCAGCCCCGTCTCAAGCGATTCACACCATTTCTGCCCCTTGACCTCTTTCTTGAAGAAAGATGAGTCTCCAGTTGGTAATAGAAGTTGAAAATGAGAAGGGTAGGAAAGCTCTGAAATAAGCACTCTTAGAAACAGCCGACCTGAGGAGGAAGGCGGTGCCCCTGTGAGGAAGAGGCTAGGTCAGCGTTCAGCCACTGTCAGGGTCCAGTGGGTTGGCTTGTGCACGTACCTGGGCACACGTGAACCCCACAGCATGCGTTGATAAGCCAGAGGCCTTCCAGAATGAATCAGATGAGAGCATGATGGAGGGAGTAAACAAGGGGGGGGGGGATGAAAATGTACAAACACATACACATATATACAAGTAGAGCCTCTATGGCTGATCACCTCCCTGCACTGACCACCTCCTTAAGTTGACCTAATTTTCATAAACCTGATATGCCCTATGGAGGTTCCTCACGTTGACCACCTCTGCGGGGTAACCACTTTGTTACGGTCCCTGAGGTGGTCAGCCTACAGAGATTCTATCTGTGTGTGTCTAAATACATCCCACACTAGGCAATCCAAAAGGTCCCCATTCATTTGAAGACGTTTCAGGATGTTAAGACAGAAAGACACCATACTCTTTCAATAAATGCACTGATCCACCTGCATTATAGTAGCTATGTAGCTATGGCAGCTATAGTTATTTTTACTCAAAAAGCTGACTTTTTTACTTTAATTCTGCATTAGAATCAGAAAAAAATACTAGGGGACTATTTCCTATTTTACTGACTGTCTGTATCAGTCCATGTTGTGAAAATGGACCGAGCATTTGTTTGGGGCGGTGGGTGGGTGGGAATAATCTATTCAAAATGGATTCTTGCATTTAGCTCCTTCCATATAAGCGAAAGCATGGGTGTCAGCACCATGAGAGAGTGCTCTCAGGTGTCAGCATACAGAAATGGAGCTGTTTTTAAGCACCAGAGGCCGCAGGGAGAGTTGCCAGGCTGGTCACAGCTAGTAACGTAAATCAGTGCTGAAATATTATAACTTAAAGAGCACATAAGCTGGAGTTATTAAGTTCCCCAAATTTCAAAGAGCCTTTTTATTTTTATCTGCAGGAGCAATATCGTACCTGTTGATGGGTCTTTTAAACATTCTGGCTCGGCGCCTATAGCTCAACCGGCTAAGGCGCCAGCCACGTACACCTAAGGTGGCGGGTTCGAATCCCCAGCCTGGGCCCGCCAAACAACAATGATGGCTGCAACCAAAAAAATAGCCGGGTGTTGTGGCGGGCACCTGTGGTCCCAGCTACTTGGGAGGCAGAGGCAAGAGACTCGCTTGAGCCCAGGAGTTGGAGGTTGCTGTGAGCTGTAATGCCACGGCAGTCTACCCAGGGGGACAGCTTGAGGCTCTGTCTCAAAAAAAAAAAAA
>CAUYTI010072991.1:0-16718 GCA_963575145.1 Galago senegalensis
TCAAGGCTCGGCGCCTATAGCTCAACCGGCTAAGGCGCCAGCGGTCCCAGCTACTTGGGAGGCGGAGGCAAGAGACTCGCTTGAGCCCAGGAGTTGGAGGTTGCTGTGAGCTGTAATGCCACGGCACTCTACTCAGGGGGACAGCTTGAGGCTCTGTCTCAAAAAAAAAAAAAAAAAAAATCTTGCTCAAGATGTAAGTGTGTCTTCACATGCACCTGCCCCACGTACCCACACAGGGGGGCCTCATTATTCACAGAGTCCATATACGTGAACTTGCCTATTGGCTAAAATGTATTTGTAGCCCCTAAATCAGCATGTGAGAGACTTTCTTTTTTTGAGACAGGGTTCCAACACATCGCCCCAGGTAGAGTGCTATGGTGTCATAGTTCACAGCAACCTCAAACTCTTAGGCTTAAGCAATTCTCTTGCCTCAGCCTCCCAAGTAGCTGGGAATACAGGCACCTGCCACAAAGCCCACTATTTTTTTTGTTGCAGTTGTCATTATTGTTTAGCAGATCTGGGCTGGGTTCGAACTTGCCAACCTCAGTTTATGTGGCTGGCGCCCTAACCAGTGAGCTACTGGTACTGATCCGAGAGACACCTTCAAAGCCACTTGCGGACATGCACAGAGCAGCTAAAACTGTCACCCAGTGCACAAGTTTTAAGCTGAGGTAGAACAAAGCTCTCATTCTCTCAACAAGTATCCTTTTCTCGGCCTAAGCAGCGCCATTTAACTTCTGTGCTTTCTTAGTGAGTGGTTTTGCTGTTGAAAATGCTCCCCCCAAGCACAGGGCTAAAGGACTAAAGTGCTGCCTGATGGTGTCTCAAGCACAAAAAAGCCAGAACCCACCTTACAGAGACAATATGCCTGTTAGATGAGGCATGGCCAGGTGTGAGACATATGGCTGTCGAGGTGAATTCATTCTAAAGGGATCAACAGAAATATGTGCACATCAAACAAAGTCATGACCTGACTGGCTGACAACAATCCTGTGGCTAGAGGCTGGCAGGGGTCTTACCCTTTATTTGCCCTGGGGGCAATTCTCTGAAGGAAATGGGAATCAACAAGTATAACACAAAGACGAAAGACGTAGCCCTCCCAGCTGGCCCTCTGGGTCCCAAGAGAATAAATCTGGGCCAGGCATGGTGGCTCATACCTATAATACTCGTACTTTGGGAGATCAAGGCGGGAGGATCACTTGAGGCCAGGACTTCAGGGAGTTCAAGATCAGCCTGGACAACACAGCAAGATCCCATCTCAGCAAAAAAATAAAAAATATTAGGCAGGCATGATGGTACGTGCCTGAAGTCCCAGCTAATGGGGAGGCTGAGTCGGGAGCATCACTTGAGCCCAGGAGTCAGAGATTGCTGCGAGCTACAGTGAAGTGACTGCACTCTACTGAGGGTGACAGAGTGAGGGGAAAGGAAGGGAAGAAGGAAAGGAGAGGAGAAAGGGGACGGAAGAAATCTAAAACCATCCCGGCATATTTTTATATTCCAAAGACATCCCAGTGAATGACAGACACACCCCCATCCCCATGCCCTGTGCAGTGTCTGTCTCCCCTGTTCTCCATTCCTGTATCATCTGTGCCTCTTCTCCATGAAATTGGGGCTGCACGGTGATCAGGTATGTGTTGTTCCACACATGCCTCCCTAACCACCATGCTTTTATATAGCTGAAATACAGTTCAAATGAACATCAAGTAGCTGTGAGCATAAAGGCCAGAGCCAAGGAGAATGAAATGACAGAGCCAGGAGCAGAGATAGGTCCTTTCCCTCCGCAGCCTGATGGCTCTTGAAGCCCCAACCGGCTCCTTCCATCCCAGTGACTCAGCATCTCTCTGGAGCAGCTCTGGTGTTTATCTCCCTTCTTTAAGTGGGAAATGGTCGGAAAAAATGTAGAATCCAGGCGAGAAGGGAAAGCTGGTTACGAAACTGTGTCAGCTCCTCCCGGCTTCACGGGTCCACTAAGACAAGATGTGGGCATGTTTCCAAGAAAGCAAAGGAAGAAAAACAAGGGCTCAAGACAAAAAATTTCTTTTGGACCGTGAGTGATCCTCCCAGAGAACCGAACAGTTGAACACATCTGCTTTCCTGGAGAACTGTCCTACCCCATGTTCTAAAAGGATCAAGTTAAACCAAGCAAGAAGGAATCTTTTTAAAAAGTACCACAGCCTACTTGAACTCACAAAAGATTACCAGTTTTCAGCAAAGATGCTCAGACTAAATCTTTTAAAAATACAAAAAGAAAAAACACTTTCTTTTTCATAAGCTGAAGAAGACTGAGTCGATTCTCCAATGACTTTACAGGAAAAGAAGAGGAAAAAAAATCCCTCTGTTTGTGACTTGTCACAACATGGTACAAAACAGTGCGTATACCTTCCAAAGAGAAGTAAGATAACAAGATAAAAGTAACCATACTCCTTACTACCGTTTAGACTAAGTGTCTGAACTTGATTTTTCTCTGATAGGGTCCAAATCAGCTTTTAATTATGTCAAACCCACATTATCAGATAATCCAGAAACGCTCTCAGAGCTCTCCATAAAACAATCCCAGAGGATGGGATGTGCTACAAGGTTCCAACAAACTCCCTTCTGGAATTTGGTTCCTTTCCTTGTTGGCCTCAATTGAAGGCAATTCAGTCCCCATAAATTCCAGTGCTCATAATAATTATGGGGCATCCTCCACGCTGCCAAACTGAAATCCCCCCAAACAGGTTTCTAGCCTCTGGGCTGCACTCCATGAAACTGTTCGCACTGAGAGTGGCAGAGGGAACCTGCACTATTCCTTAAATTCAGACCGGGGGCTATGAACCTTCTCAAAGGTGACGATCACACTGTGATCCCGGAACCATCTCAGAGAGCGTCCAGGCCCACGGCCTGCACTGACAGAGAAACAGGACTATATTCTCTTGAGGGCCAGTGTCACACAAGTGGTTAGGGACAGCAGTAGGACTAAATCCAACAGTTCTATACCTGTTGGAGAGCTCTTTCCAGAGAAACATCATTCTGCATATTGGAAGGCAAAAAAACCGTATAGCAACATGGGTCTTGTTTTATTCTGACCAGTAGGTCACGGATGAGATCAGGAACCCAAATTGGGCTCAAAAAGGAGAATCAACTAATTCCGCAAACTCTTCCTTTCCTCATGTTCATAAGGCACAGGTGGACCTTGATGGCAGGGATCCTGCAAGAAGTGGGGCTTCCTGCTCAAGTTAGGCAGGAAAATCACAGCCGTCTCCCCCATGATAACCAAGACTCTTCAAAGGGACTCAGAGGTGGCTTATCTGCTAATACCCGTTCCCAGTTCCCTAAAGCACACTGGGAAAAAGACCACGTCGTCGGTGAAGCACTAAGAGTTCCTAGAAAGCAACTGGCAAGACCCTGCCCCACAGTGCTGAGAAGACGATGACGGCAGAGGTCACTGACCTCTCTCCACCAGTCTGAGTCACAGAAAAATGCCACCTTTACACTAGTCACCGGCTCGGAACTCCAGAACAATGCTAAACCGTCAGCTTGTCCTAAAAGTGTGCCTTCTACGCAATTCCCAGATGGTTTCACCATCGGCCCCTTCCTCCTCTCTGTCCCACGCCACACCTACTCCCAATTTCAACAGCACTCCACTCCCTGTATCTGCTACCATGGACCTGCCATCACTGGGCCATGAATTAGCCCTCAGAATGTCTTGACAAAGACGGGCCAAACAGGGGGGCGGCGCCTGTGGCTCAAAAGGGTAGGGCGCCCGCCCCATATGCCAGAAGTGGCGGGTTCAAACCCAGCCCCAGCCAAAAAAAAAAGATGTGCCAAACAGAAAGACAGGTTTGGTTTCTTCCTGTGTCTCTTCTCGCACAAGTCCCAACATCCTGTTTGAGAAGGGCACATCGGCTGAGGTCAGGGTTCCTTTTCCAAAAACTGGCTTTAGTTTCCTAACAGCTAAAGGATAGCTTTAAGGAGGTTGGTTTATTTCGATGTAAATTTTCTTCTAGACAAAACAACAACTGGAAATTTCCAAGACTGGCAGCATCGCGCCATCTGAAATCTAGCCCCACACTCAGGAAAAGTGACAGCTAAAATATGCACAGTGTGGCTTTCTCATTTTTTAACGAAGCCAAGTCCTCCTTCTAATTTGGTTCCCATCCTTCTATTTTCATCTTCTCTTTTACTACACGGGAATTTCTAGGTCATCTGCTTGTCAGACACACCAACTTGGTGTCTGGACGACCAAGGAGATAAGAGAACGCATCAGTTGGTTTAAAAAAGAGTAACTGAGGGATGGAGCCACCTGCGTGGGACCCTGATCCTTGCCCTGCGCTCCACAAACCACTGTCTTTCCCACAGGGGGACCCAGAAGGGCTTGCTCTCAGAACAATGAGGAGAACCATTTCAATGCATCATTATGAAACCAAAAAGAAGGAAAAAGTGAGCTATAAAAAAATCACTTCTGCAACTTGCTGGTGTATCCCAGAGGTGATACTTGGCCACTCCACTCACAGCAACTCTGGGAGACAGAGCACCCTCCGTGGAAGTGCTTCCCGACCGGCTATCAGGAACTTGGTATTAGTTTGCCCTGGGGTGGGGGTGGGGGATGCCTCTAACTCAATGCTTTGCCCTTCACTTGTCTGATTGGCAAGTCCTTCCTCTAATTGTTTTTTTGAATATGAAACATTTTAATCACCAAAATAAAACTAGTTTTTCTTCATATCTGAAACATTTCAATCACCATAATAAAACTAGTTTGTATGTTTCTTTTTGTGTGAAACATTTCAGTCATCAAAGTAAAACAACTTGGAGGCAGAGGAGGAAGGAGGGTGCCCTCCTTCCCCTAATGGCCACATGGCAGCCATCAGCCGCCAAGCCTATAGACAGGCCGCGTACAGCAGGGTGGGGAAGGCTGGTCTATGCACGTCTTAGCCACAGAGGGCAACTCACACCGCAGCTAAGCCCTCAGCTACTCCCCATCACTTCTGCGTGCTGACTGCTGCCCATAGCAGAAGCCAGAGCTGAGGCCTGATCACCACTATCAAAAACGTACAGTCTTGCTAGTAAGGAAAAAAGAAATATATACATAAAACAGCAGTTGGCCAAAGGTCACTTGGAGAAAAAAATCTCCGCAGGAAACATACATCTTTTTCCACACAACATAAGTGGCCCACTTATTAAGCAATAGTATGTAATTAATACAACTTGAAGAATTAATAGAACAGACAGCAAAAGATTTTAAAAATCACAGAAATAACAGAGACCTAGCCAAGACCTTGGGTTTGAACTTGCCTCTCCCCAGAGCTCTCAGTGAGAAAGTCAACTTCCTTCTCAGTAGGCCTCTCTATGTGGAAAGGATTACCAACTCCCCATCTCAGTTGGGACGATCTTGGAAGATATGGTTCTCACTACAGAGCGCGCGGGAATCACGTGGAAATTCCTGTTTATGCAGGTTTCTTGGCTCAGCACTACTGGCATTAGGGCCAGATAATTCCTTGCTGCGGGGTGTCCTGCGCACTGCAAAAGATGAGCAGCACCTCTGGGCTCCACCCACCCCATTCGACAGACAAAAATGCTGCTAGACACTGCAGAATGTTCCTGAGGGGCGTGAGCCTTGAGAACACAGCTCTGAGATGGAACCAAGGAAGCTACCTACATCGTTAACAAGTGCCCAGGGCCCCTACTAGCTGCCTGCAGAGCTGATTTTCCAGGCCATGAATGGATGTTATCTACAATTTCTTCTACCCACAAATGTGCAGAAGGCATCACAACCCCATCCAGGCGCACCCAGCCAACAGTGGAAGTCCAGTCTGCTCCTTTCTGAGTCTCTGCAGGAAGACTCAGTGGGATGTTGGGTAGAGTGACGGGCAGAGATCTTAAGTGCACCTGCATGACTTAGCCAGGCTTCTTAGTCCTGACATTAGGAGTACAGAGATGTGCCCTGTGGACCCCAGCCCCAGAATGAGGGGATACATTATTTCAGCCCAAAGCCAGCCCAAAACCTGACCAGGCCTTCCTTCCTCTTACCAGTTGATCCCAGAGAGCCACAGCTAACCCCTGACTAGTGAGCAAAAAAGAAGTGCTTCAAGCTTCTGAATTTGGGGACTGTTTGTTATGCAGCTTTAGCATGGCAGAAAGCTGACTGATACACTCCCAAGATATTTTTGAGCCAAAATGCTGATTAACAAGCTTATATTATTGCAAGTCTTCTGTCCCTTACCCCACCTGTCCCCTTCGACTGTTTTATGGAGACACAAGCCCAGTGGCAACTGATTCAGGCCACAGCAGCGCAGACTCAGCATCTTCCGTCCTGGGGGCTGGGCACCACCTGCTACCCCTGATCTTATCATGGAGATCTCATTCCTTATCCACAGCTAACACAGATTCTGAGACGCAACGCCCAAGGGGCTCTGCCAAAATCCCTGACGAAGCCCCAAGTCAAGCAGGGGCCTGAGTGTGGGGCTCCTGGCAGAGGAAGATGGCCCAGGCACATGAGAGTGTCTCAGAGTTGCACAAAAATCTCAGGGCTTCCTAAGATGGAACGTAAGCCCTGGCTCTGCTTAGAGGCAAACCAAGACTTGTGAGTGTGGAGACACACAGACCAAAGACCAAAAAAAGGAATATTGAAGTAATATACGCATCCTACAGGCTTCCGAAGAGTAAATTCAGAGACAGAAACAAAGGAAATAAATGTCCTTCTTAAAGACTAACGATGCAGTAGACAGAATATTGGCCCCCAAAGATACCCACACCTAAATCCCGGAGAATCGTGGCTATGTTTCCTTCTACAGGAAAAGGGGCTTTGTGTGTGTGATTAAATTAAAGATCTTAAAATGAGGATATTGTTCTGGATTATCCAGGTGGGTCCAATGTCAATCATGTGAGCCCTCAGAAGTGAAAACCTTTCCAGGGTACGGTAAGACGGAGGCATGGCTGGAAGAATGCCAGAAATATGCCACCTGCTCCTCTGAAGATGTGGGAAGGGCCACAGTCCAGTACGGTGCAGTCACTGGGCAGTCAAGGGAACATGCTCCCTTGAGCCTCCAGCAAAGACACGGTCCTGCAGAAACCTTGATTTTAGTACAGGGAGACCCCTGTCAGACTTCTGTCCTCTAAAATTCTAGGACACCATGTAGGTGTTGTGTAAGCCAGTAAGCTGGGCTCATCTGCTCCAGCAGCAAAAAAGAAACCAATCCAGTGAGTTGTAAGATGAACAGCAAAATACCAATGGCCTTCAGCCTTATCAATAATCCCTTTGCTGTAAGCACTGATAGCCCAGACAGTCACACCCCCTCCCATGGCATGAGAAAGTCCACCTCTATGTTTCCCAACCCAACCCTGCAGCAGTAATTTTGGTCCTCTACAGACAAAAGTTTGGCAAACCAAAAAAAGTAAATAAGTCTTATGATTCCACTCCTGAGTCAATTGTGGTGGTGGCTTCAGGGACGCTCCAGAAAGCAGCCACGCTCCTCTTGCTGCTGGGAATCCCACAACCTCAGCACCAGAGGAACGTTACAGCCCCCTTGAGAGATTCGAGCTTCCTGACTCCCCCAGAGAAAGGACTTCCTAAAACTCCACCCAAACTATGCAGCCCAGGAGAGCCCCTGGTTGGCACGCACAGCTTCCGCAGCCTGTGTGGTTGTCACGTTGACCTTTAGGCACAGGAAAAGTGGGAGAAGTGTGGAGGAATTGAGCAGGAGGGGAAGGGAGAAAATGACAGTTGGTGCTAGACTGGAAGCTGAACTGTAAACGATTTCATGAACAATGTTCCATTTGTGAACGATTTTCCATTTTAGATGTAATCGGAGAGAGCAGCACACTGTGTCCCCAGCTGACTCACCCAGTGACATTCTTCCAACTGAACGCCCAGCCCGCAGTGCAGCCCTGCCCTCATCAGCCAGAGTCCTGACAGACGCCCACCAAGAAACAAGAACCACGTGCTATACGGCGTGGTTGGAACTCGAAAATATGGAGCGGAGAAACTCAGACACAAAAGGCCGCACACCACATGGTTCCATTTGGATGACATGTTCAGAACAGGTGAGGATAACAGGTCTAGGAGGAAAGAGTGGGCAGTGGTGTCTTAGTGGGTACAGGCTCACACGGGGAGGAGGCAAGAAAACATTCTAGAATTAGAAAGCAGTAATGGGTGCACAACTTTATAAACATACTAGCAAATTCCCAAAGTATAGACTTAAAAGAGTGTGCTACCTATGTACTCAGGAGAGCTGTCACCTAAAAAAAAAAAGTGGTGGCTCATACCTGTAATCCCAGCTGTATGGGAGGGTTATTTGGAACCAGGAGTCTGGGAAGAGCCTGAGCAACCTAGCCAAGAACCGACCTTTACACAAAATAACAAGTTAATAGCCAGGTGTGGTGGCACTCCCCTACAGTCCCATCTACTCAGGAGGCTAAGGCAGGAGGACTGACTGAGCACAGAAGTTGGAGGCTGCAGTGAGCTATGACCACACCACTGCACTCCAGCCTGGGCAACAGAGTGAGATCCTGTCCAGAGGAAGAGGGAGAAGGGGGGAGGGGGGAGGGAGAGTGCACTTGAGGGCTCAGGAGCAGGCCGTAGGAACTGGGGCTTACCATGAAATTCAAGAAGGTGATCTAAGGAAAAGAAGAGGCCACAGTCATTTAAAGGTGCTCTCTGGGCTCGGTGCCTGTATCTCAGTGGTTAGGGTGCTGGCCACGTACAGCAGACCTGCTAAATGACAACTACCAAAAGAAAAAAAAACAGCCGGGTGCTGTGGTGGGCGCCTATAGTTCCAACCACTTGGGAGACTGATGCAAGAGAATCACTTAAGCCCAAGAGTTTGAGCTTGCTGTGAGCCAAGGGGTCCTCAAACTTTTTAGACAAGGGATCAGTTCACTGTCCCTCAGAGCGTTGGAGGGCCAGACTGTGGGCCCCGAGACGAGTCGGCTGCTAAGCAGGACAGGCAGAGGCAGCAAAAACACCCAGCGGGCCGGATAAATGTCCTAGGCGGGCTGCATGTGGCCCGTGGGCCGTGACGCCACAGCACTGTCCCCAGGGCAACAAAGTGAAACCCGTCCCAAAAAATAAATATAAATAAATATATAAATAAACCTGCTTGCTCTACTAGAAGTGTTCTTTCTCCAAAATACAAAAATGATAACAAGTCCGTTGGCCACAGTCACAGACGTGTACAGATGACTTCAGGCATCTGCAAGTCTTATTAGCTCAGACTCCTGTAAGGCCGCCAGGCTCCTTTTGCTGACTGGTTTGGGACTGGTTGCTTTCAGGAGCTGGGAGTGGGATGGACAAGGACAGATCTGTGTGTGCCCATGACAGGAAAGGCAGGGAGTGACATGCTTATCCCTAAGGTCCCAGGGGGCCAGAAGCACCATGGAGCCCCTACAAGGAAACAGCAGCACACGTGCCCTACGTGGGCGGGCGCTGACACCAGGGCCCAGCTGTCCCATCAGAACGGGATCCCAGGGATCCACAGTGGAGAGTCAGTGTGAGGGCACAAGTTCAATCCTACAAGGGCAGCTGACCCACACGTCCTGAGTAGTTCTTGGTATCAGCCCCTTGGCATAAGGAAACCAAGCCCAGACACCAAAAGACTGACACGCAACCACACAAAAAGGGGAAGCCTGGGCCAGACATAGCGGCGCGTGCCTGTAATCCCAGTACTTTTGGAGGCCAAGGCCCAGAGTCTGAGACCAGCCTGGGCAACACAGTGTGACCCTGTCTCTACAAGAAAGAAAAATTATCCAGGTGTGGGGGTGCACACCTATATTCATTGCCCGCTACTCGGGGGGCTGAAATAGGAGGATCACTTTAGTCTCAGGCGTTCCAGACTAAAGTGAGCTATGATCACACCACTGTATTCCAGCCAGGATGACAGATCAAGACTCTGTCTCTAAAAAGAAAATGAAAGGTGGGGGAGGGGAGTCTCACGATCAAACCACTTGCGACATTACAAGACAAGGTACTATCCAAGAGAAATACAGTAGAACCTCTGCAAGTTGACCACCCAAGGGACTGTACCACAGTAGTGACCATACAGTCAACATAAGGAGCTGCTAGGCCTGCTGTACCGACAGGTACATGTGGTGCATGTCCAGTCTGTGAAAATCAGGTCAACTTATGGAGGTGGGCCATGTATGGAGGGGGTCAGTGAAGAGAAGCGGACAGTACAGGGAGGGGGTCAGATAGGGAGGTCGTCAGCACAGGGAGATAGTCAGTGTGGGGAAGTGGTCAGAGGGGGGGAGGTGACCAGTGCAGGGAAGGGGGGTCAGTGTATGCATGGGGTCAGTGCAGGGAGGTGGCCAGTGGAAGAGGGTAGTCTGTGTAGGGTGGTGGTCACTTGTGGAGGTCCTACTGTATCTGGAACAACTGACAAAGCAGGAACCATCACACTTTGCACAGACTTCTTTTCGGCAACAATCCTCAGACCACCATCACTGGGAACCTGGAAGGCACCTTAGTTCCCTCCTAGAATTCTGGGGAGGGCCGGGGCACTCCGTGTTCCAGCAAGCTTTCCAGGTGGTTCTGATGCACGATGAAGTCTGAGGAGCGCTGGTACGATGGCCTAAATACTTATAGCAGCACTTCTCATAATATTCCTAAACGGAAAGAACCCAAAGGTCTAACCACAGTGAGCGGATAAACTGTGGTGTGTCTGAGCTGGGTGGAATCCTAACTGCAGGAAAGAGACACACACAGCAGCAGACAAAGCATGAAGATCCCGGCAGGAGTGCGACTGGGGCAGAATGGTAGGACACGCACACACTGTCCCACAGCAACAGAAGCCTATCAGGCCAGGGGAAAGAGATCACACCAAGAGGCACAAGGACACTTTGGGGAGAATGAAAACCTGCGGTTTGGGCTATGGTACTGATTTTGCAAATATGCATAAGAAAAAGTGATTAAGCCACACTCTTTCCCCCTACTACAAGCCTCGGTTACCCTACCTCACTCTACCTCAATAAAGTTGTGAAAATAAGGAAAACAGATGGAGCGGAGCAACTATAAGAGTCTTTTCAGATCAAAACACAAGACTGCATATCGGTGTCTGGACCGCAGAGAGCGCTAGAAAAAGATCTACCATGTTGCACTCCAGACTGCCAATTCCCATGATTCTGCAAGGAGGGGAGGGAGGACCCCACACTGCTTCTATTCTTTGCAATTACCAGATACTCCCATTATTCTGGGGGAGGGGGAAACGAGATTAAAAGAAACCAAAGAATCAGGAAAACGAGTTTGTTAAGAGGCAGGAAGCAGGAGCAGGCAGCAGTGGGGTTGAGGAGGGAAAGGACCCACCAGGCAAGAACTGAGGCAGGTCAGTGTTGGGGATGGGGGCCAAGCAAGGGGAGGGAGGCAGGTGTCGGTCTCAGCTCTTCAGGACAGACACAGGTTAGAGGTGGTGCCCCAGTTTCTCTGCCCGTCACCGTTCACTTGTAAATGAACACTTGCAGGGTATTCTTCTAAACCAAATTCCAATCTTGTTTATCCTTTCTGCTTTAGGGGAAAAAAATCCCTGTTTTTTTCTAAACACATGAAGACGACTGAAAGAAGATTGTATTTCTTTCATAAGCCCCGACGGGCTTTTTATTCCTTAAACTTTATTAAGTCTTCATGGAGGATCTGAGCAGCTCATTTAAAACCACCACTAGGTCAGCACAGGGGCTCACACACCTGCCATCCTAGGACTCCAGGAGGCCAAGGCAGGAGAATTGCTTGAGCTCAAGAGTTCAGGACCAACCTGAGCAAGAGTGAGATACCTCCCCACCCCATCTCTAAAAAAAAAAATAAAAAATAAAACTCCCACCAGGTGCAAACCAATCTAAGGCAGGGTTCCTACCTTGGTGCTACAGCACTTTGGGGCTAAATAATGCTTTGTTAGCAGAGGGGGACCGTCCTCTGCACTGCAGGCCACCCCTGGCCTCTACCCCACTATACTGCCGGTTCACCATCCCTCATTTCCAACCACCACAAATGTTCCCTGGGAGGAAAACTGAGGTAACCCTGGGCCCGTGTCCAACTTCCCTCCAAGCCTGAGGTTGCACGCCTGAAAGCCACAGACGGGTGTTTTCAAGGTGGAAGCAGGAAGGGGTGTTTGCCCTGTGGCTCTGTGTCCTCAGGTCTCCAGGAAGGGAACCCACCAATTCCTGGTCCCCTGGCCTGTCAGACAGGGGCCATTATGCCCATTTCCCCATCTTGCACACCAAAAGGCACAAAGAGCTGCTCCTGTGTGCCAGATTCCCAGCTAACAACGTCCCATGTGGTTTCACATTCAGAGGCCACAACAAACATGCTGTTATCCTGATTTTCCAGAAGAGGAGAAAGGATGCTCATTACATTATCAACTCGCCCTTATCCACCTCTGGTCACCCACCCATCCCCGGGAGGGCCATTGGGAGTCGGGCCTCACCATCCAGAAAGTTCACCCAAGCACAGAGATACTCATTCTTGGAAATCTGACACTAAAATAGCCACAAAAAGGGACTCTCCAGGGACAGAAAGGAGATTAGTGGCTGCCGGTGGCTGACGACTCCCAGACCTCTGAATGAAGTGTCCTACAACTAGATTCCGGCAGCGATGTTTACACCACTCAGCAAGTTTACTAAAAATCACTGACTGCACCACTTAAAAGGGGCTTTTCTTTTATGGTATGTGATTTCCATCTCACTAACATCGTTTAAGAAAACCAACTGAATTTTAAGGCAGACTTAAGAGAGTTAGTTGTAGGTTCAAGGAAACATCCTCAGAAGCTGACTAAGCATCTCTGACAAGCCCTGATGGTCCAGAAAAGCCCGGAGCCTGCAAAGGGAATTCTCACCGAGCCCGAAAGGACAATGCAGCTCTCGACTCAACTGGACGAGATGCAGAACTCGAGTGAGTGACCAACCCAGAGGTGTGGACAGAGAGAAATCCACTCGGGTGCACATCTGGGCCACACGAAACACGTCCTGAAAATCACATTTGTTATCCAAATATACATCATCGAATGGAAAAGCCAACACAGCGGGAAATGAGAGAAGGCTGGACATTTACTTTCAGATAGAAAACCATGAATTGAGCCCAAATCTCCCTTTAAACAAATACAGCAAAGAAAAGTGGGACGGATGACCCCAGCTGGCTTCACTACGCTGCCGGGCATATGATATAAAGTAAAGCATACTCTACAAGGACACTTTACCCTGTGTTTTTCACACTTTAAGATGAATTGGGAAATAATTAAAACGCACAGTCTCTTTTTTCAACTATCTTCTGTGAAAACACGTCCAGGATGTTCAAAAACTGACACAATGTAACTAGAAACTAGCGAGTGAATATGAGCGGCACTGACTGAGATAAAAAAGAAACATTTCCATGAGCTAATCTCATTCTATATTTAGTTTGAATACACTAATGTAATTAACAGAGGTTATATAATTCTGCTAACTTCAGATTTCCAATTATAAAGCTTTGCATATAATTATGTGAACTAAAATTCATTTGATTTTTATTTCTGTGGCAAGATTAAGATAGCTAATTTTAATAACCCCATTCTTCCTAACAAGAAGTAACTGCCTTTCCTTGCTGTAAATTATATAAACGGTACTTCAGCAATGCCATAAACTAATTTCTTTTTATAGTCTCTCTTGAAGGTTAGTGTACTCCTAGATTTCATGTCCCTGGGGTTTTGCCATTTGTCCTTTCCATTCTCCTGCTCACCAGCTCCATCTACCTCCCCGTCAAACTCCCAGAAATTAGACCCGGGCAAAGCTCTCAACAGGTGCATGAAGTGTGCACTTAGGAAATAAAATCAACTGCTGTAGGCTTCACAGAACAATCTCTTTAGGGCCATTTTCTCAAATAATTTCTGACCATACATTATCAGGTGGTTTGGCTGACAAATAAATAATTATCAGTGTCATCACTCAACAAAAAAGAAAGAGGTTAGGATTCTGGTTCAGAGCTGAAGCAATTCAGTTGTGACTCCATGACCTGCTTCTAACATGAGGTCAAGACCACCTGCCTAAGGGGGCAAGGCATGTGACTAAAAACAAAATACTCTGTGTAATTTCTCTTTCCTCTCCCAGGGGCTGAGCGAGGGGGCAGACACAGCAGATCCCCAAATGCCCCCCTGCAGCTGCTTTACAGTTTATTATAACTCAAGTTCTTACTATACTGTCAAGGTACTGACCGCCGGAGAGAAGACACAGGTGCATAAACCCAGACTAGAGAATTCTAGCTCCTGTTTCTCCTCTCTCTCCACAGTGAGTGTCCTCTGAATATTACTATAAAGAGAAGCAATAAGATTTTTTAAAACAGATATAAAAACTTCAGTTACCAAAGTTCAAATGAAATGTCTACATAGATCCTGACAAGGGCTGATAACATTTTGCATGAAGTGTCCTGCTGGCATAAAGAAATCTACAAACTACAAGTATTGTTCAGCTTCTTCATGTGCTGAGCAACTGTCTGATCATCATTTTATATACAGTAAGTTTTACTGCAAATTCAATATTCACAAACAGGAAAGTAGGTGCAGATACCAAAAATCTCACACCCGCATACACACAAAGCTGACATATCAATCCTTTTGAGCTAAACAAAACTACCTGGTCTGGAAACCCAGAACTACTTGAGGTTGGCATTTGCAGTCTCAGGAAAACCAAACCTTCAGCCATTCTTGGCAAATAAGCCCAGACAAAAAAAGACCATACCCCTGGAGGTGAGTCCTCCTTACCTCCACAACAATGTGGCCTGTGTTAGATTTGTAACTTTCATGTTCATTTACACACACACATTACAGCTACACCAGTAACGGAGTATCAGCTAACTTGAGTTTTCTCTTTAAAAAAAAAAAAACTTGCAGGCGCGGCGCCCATGGCTCAGTGGTTAGGGTGCCGGCCACAGACATTGGGGCTGCGAAACAATGACAACTCCAACAACAAAAAAATTGCCTGTGGCAGGCGCCTGGAGTCCCAGCTACTTGGGAGGTTGACGCCAGAGAATCGCTTAAGCGCAAGAGTTTGAGGTTGCTGTGAGCTGTGGCGCCACAGCACTTTACCTAGGGCAACATAGTAAGACTCTGTCTCAAAAAAAAAAAAAAAAAAAAACAACTTGTAATGTGAAATGAAGAAAGAGATTTAATAACAACCATGATGGATTAAATATGTCTATGAAAATAAAACAAAGCAACAAATAAACAGCCAGACTTATGGCAGGCGCAGACTTTTATCACAACCAAATCCCAGCACTATCTCCTGTAGCTGTCTTTCAAAGCCTGAACCACTTCTTCAGCAAAAATACCAAACTATCCCAAGCCCTGCAGGCATCGGTTAATGAAAGCAGCTGACTTATAGACAGAATTAAGTGATTATGAAAACAGTGCAGTGATAAAATGCTTTTAAAAAGCACGGCATTGTTCCCCGGCCCCGTCACACACCTGCAACAGACCTCCTGTCATCTGGTTAGAAAACATAAATATTTTCCAACTTTAAAAATAGACAAAAATCCACTAGACCCGAGATGTGCAGAGTACCCTCTCACCGTACGTTCTCCTCTCCTAAGCCTCGTCACTGATGTCTGTATCTCTCAGGGATCTCCAATCTTTAGGGACAGAGACCTCAAACTTACTGAATGCACACAAACCACGGCAGCTGAAGCTGGAAGAAAGTGGGGTAGAACTGTCCCCTGCCTGCACTCACGCACTGCAATAACTCCCTCTGCCCCAGCCTTGGGGGACCTGAACCTGTGATCTCAAAGTGTTTCTTTCACCGCATATTCCCATCAGTGAAAAAGACCTCAGCATCTTCCCCCAGCTCATGAAATCTATGTCTTAAATATATGCAACACTCAACTAACATTATACGCATTTTTACAGACAAAAAATAGATGAAAATGCTGTTTAATACACACTTTCATGGTTTCTTCCTACACATTAATAAATCTCACTGTGTACCTGCCAAAGGGCACGAAACTCACAAGTTGAGACCCTCTGGGGAATAATTAAAACCTAAGACCCATCATTTCTTTCCCCTCCCTCAAATTTGGAAACCGCTAGTTTAAAGAAAACTCCCGGAGAGTCCCATAAAATGTACAAAGCTACTCTAATTTCCACAGGCTTCTCCCCGTGTTCTCACCTGACCTATAATAATTTCTGTCAAGAACTGGACAGATGGGAGAGCGGACAGAGAAAGAGGGAGGTGAGGGGAAAGGAAAAAAAGAAAAGAAAATAGTGACTAGGCTCGGCACCTGTGGCTCAAGTGGCTAAGGCACCAGTCACATACACCTAGGGTGGCAGGTTCGAATCCAGCCCGGGCCCACCAAAAAACAACAATGACGGCTGCAAGCAAAAAAGAGTTGGGTGTTGTGGCAGGCGCCTGTGGTCCCAGCTACTTGGGAGGCTGAGGCAGGAGACTTGCTTGAGCCAGGAGTTGGAGGTTGCTGTGAACGGTGATACCACGGCACTCTACCCAGGGGGACAGCTTGAGACCCTGTCTCAAAAAAAGAACTGGACAGATGGGAAAGCAGACAGAGAAGGAAGGAGGGGGTAAGGGAAAGGAAAAGAAAATAGTGACTAATTTTCACATAAATTAGATTTAATTTTGACCAAAGTACGTTACTTAAACATTAATTTTTTTTTTTTTTTTGAGACAGAGCCTCAAGCTGTCCCCCTGGGTAGAGTGCCGTGGCATTACAGCTCACAGCAACCTCCAACTCCTGGGCTCAAGCGAGTCTCCTGCCTCCGCCTCCCAAGTAGCTGGGACCACAG